>VWZX01008184.1:1250768-1460783 GCA_013399015.1 Galbula dea
GAGGGGGGGCCGGGGGTGGTGGTGGTGGGGAAACACAACGGCAGCACGGATTGGGCAGCTCCCGTCACGTGGGCGGCAGGGCTGTCAACCGCCTCTTCCCCGAGACGTAACAGCGGCCGCGGCGCTGATTGGCTCCGCGCTTGCGTGATGGCGACGGGACAGGGCGGGGCGGGGAAGGTCTGACCCTAGCCCTGACCCCAGCCCCATCTATGTCTCGTTATAGCACATCATAGTAGGAAAAAATGTCCAATTTTAAGAGCATTAACAGCCTTTAACATGGGTGTTTGGTTGGTTGGTTGTGTAACACGCACATCCTGCTCCCTGCCAAATACCCTCTGTATGCCCACATGCCTTCACAGCAGTGATGGAATGGATGCGTTTTCTTCAGCACAAGATACGGGTTTAAGAAGGAACAAAACAAAAACAACACAACTTTCTCCTGAGAGGTTTAATTTACCAGTCTGTAGCCAAAATCCCGAGGCTAACATAGCCAGATCCAGGCTCTTTTCTGCTTCTTCAGTCTCTGCTGCCGGCAGCAGCTCCTGCCGTGTGGCTGTGGGTCACTGGGTTCGGCAGCCCGAGTAATTTCCGCCAGGGGGAAATTGTCTTGTCCCCATGGAACCGTGTGATAAGACCCTTGGTTGAGTTCCTGGCTCGAGCCTCGGGCAACCCTTCAACATTGCTTTAATCTTCCTAAAACCCACCTGAGTGATTTACTCTAGCTTCTCCAGGGCCAGACACCGGTGAATCTGTTCACTAGATTCTTGGGTCCCAGGCTTATTGGGACCCCTCTCAACAGCCCACGCCTGCTCTCAGTAGGGGCTGCCCAGCACACCACAGCCAGGGCATTGCTGCGCTCGACCTTCCGCCGCGGCACAGCCCACGGCCAGCCGCGGGAGGACTGCCAGCATCTCCGAGCGGCCTTCGCCGGCAGAAGCGAGCAGGCCTCCCGGGTCCGCGCCGGGCTGCTAACTCCCTGAGAGCAACCGAACTGCAGGCCACTGGGAGCCGGCCCTGCCAAAGGGCTACGGAAGTGACACAGCGGAGCAGGGAGCACCTTCTGCTGCCTGCGGCGAGGCCTGGCACCGTCGTTCCGCCCCAGCACAGGCGTTACGCCTCGGCACCACCGTTCCCCCCAGGCACGGCCGTTCTGTCCCAACACAAGCGTTCCGCTCCGTCACCACCGTTCCGCCCGGGCACAGGCGTTCCGCCGCGACTCGGCGCCGGGCGGGGACGCTTCCGGGTGAGGCGGGAAGCGGCAGGGTCGCGGAGGGTCTCGTTCGAGAGCTCGACGTTCTCTGCCGGTGCCATGGTCCGCAAGAAGCTGTACCGGCCTATCGCCGCTATGGCCAAGAAGGTCCGCGAGTACCGGGAGCTAAAGAACCGACCGCGGGACTCGCAGCGCTTCGCCCTGGACTACGAGACCATGCGGCGGCCCCTGACGCAGAAGCGGCTGCCGGTGCTGGCCTGGGAGGACGTGCGGAACGAGAACCGGCTTTTCACGCTGCTCTGCCGCCTGCCGCGCTTCGGCGTGGGCCGCACCGTCACCCGCAAGTCCTGGCTGTGGGCGCACGACGAGCCCTGCTACTGGCTCATCACCAAGGTGAAGGTGGACTACACGGCCGAGGTAAGGCGCACCCCCCGCCCGCTTCCCAGGGCTCCCGGGCGCGCTCCCCACCCGTGCTGCCCTCAACAGGTTCTTGCTTCTTTTTCAGAACATGGATCATGGAAGAGCTTGGGGCTACCTGACCTTCAGAGGTAAAACCGGGTTGTTTCCCTACAGCCTGTTGCAGGCAGGAGCGGAGGGAATAGGGGAGAGTGGGAGGACGGCAGGGAAACCACAGCCTTCCTGCATGTGAAATGTGTGCTGCTCAGATGTGCTCATGAGAAAAGTTCTCGTGGTTTAGTTCCATCAGGATGGAAGTGGGATCCCATAGTATAGCAGGGAAGATACTGTCTGAACCTTTAAAAGCCTTCATTTGCTGTTTGTTACAGCATTTTTGCTACCAGAGAGTGGACATGTGCTCCAGGTTGCTGTCGATAGCATTGTCCACTGGTGTTCACCCATCTTTCTTCAGGCAAAACCGAGGAAGAAGTGAGAGAGATTGACAAAGTCATGTACCATGACTGGCGTATGGTGCCCAAGCACGAGGAGGAGACCTTCAAGAAGTTCACCCCCATGCCAGAGGAGACCGTTCGGTTCCTTCCATACCCACCTCTGCTCCGAGCCATGATCCTTGCACAGTGGCAGAAAGAGGGAAAACCAATCACAGAGGAGCCAATGATTGATCTGGAAAAGATCATGGGTGGAAAGAGAAGAGCTGCAGGGACACCAGTGTAAAGACTTGTCCTGTGTGAGAAGCACATCATCTTACTGAAGACCCCCCTGCCCACTGTGATACAGTGTGTCTGGGTTTCCTAGCTTTCTCCACAGCTCTGTAGAGTCAGCTGATCTGAAAGGAAAGGTGCAAATACATTTCAGTTTTCTGTAACTGAGTCTCAGTCAGCAGAGGAACCTTCTTGGTTCCTTGTATTGGCTCAGAATGTGTAGCTCCTGTCATCCAGATACCATTCTTTGGAGCACAGTTTCCTTTATAGCCTGGAAATGAGAGGTTTAAGAATGTTTTTCAGATAATTTGAGTCCTACATAATGAGAGAACAGTGACTGAGAACATTGCATTATTTCACAGAGCTGTGTACAAATGTATCTAAAGATAATAAATGTTTTCTTATTTCTCCAGCACAGTTCTAAGAAAACTTGGTATTCTTCTTCAGTGCATGGAGATCATCCTGAGGTCCACATGCAGAGTCATTAGCTCACCAGCTACAGGCACAGAAACAGACTGCTCTTAACTGCTGCAGCAGCACTGAAGTGTATTTTGGATGCCCAGGTCAGAAAAGCTTCAATGAGGCTCCTGAACCATGGGTAAAAAGGGCCTATGCATGGGTGGGGGTGGTCAGGATAATCATGGCCTGCTGGTCACCTCAACACCTGATGGGAGATGTCTTCCCCAGAGCCCTGGGCAGCCCAAGAGCCTTGTCTTACTGTAGGAGTCCCCTTTAGGAAAGCTGCATAGTGCTGGTTTGCCATGTGTTGGATTCAATGCCTAGAACATGCTGGGAGCTCTGCCTGGACTCCAAAGCTGTGTGTTAACCTCCTGGATCATTGAACAGTGCAAGGGGGGGGTGGTGTTTGAAGAATGGTGGCAGTGAGCCCCTTCCTCAGCCACCCAGGAGGCTGCCAGACATGGCTGCATATCATCCAGTGCCTTGCTCCAACTGCTCCTGGCCCTATTGAAGGGTGCAGCCCAGGGGTGTGCTGTGAGGCCCAGGACTGGTTTCCAAACCTTCCTGCTGAGGTGTTTCTATTCACCCAGGAGCCTGTTGTTCTTCACATTGGACTGCACAGGACATGGGGTGACACACTCATGGATCCCCTGCTCAAGGCAGAAGCCACTCCTGCCATAAGGAGGTGGTTCCCTTGGCTGTTGTTACTGTGAAAAGCCCCTGAATGAATGCAGATGTCCAAAATACATCTGAATGTGTCCAAGGGCTGTTGGGACTAAGGAACTTGCTTCCTGCAGTGCCAAATGTCACTGATTTCCATGGGACTTGGTGAAGTACCAGCCTGTATTGACACAGGACAGTGGCAGAGGGAGTGCTGAAAGCTGAGCCTGATGTTCTAACCCTTGGCAGCTCACTGGAAGGGGACACAAGGACCAGCTGCCCCTAGCCAGCAGCTGCATGCTTGTCCCTTCCACCTTTTATTTCTGATGCTGAGAGAAGCTGCCCAGTGGCTTGCAGGACCAAACCCTTCTGCTATGACCCCATGAGCAACCCCCATCTCACTTCTTGTCTCTAAATTGCTCAGTGGTCAACACCTGAGCTGCCAACTCCCATCCTTTATTGAAATGTCTGCTGTTACTGAAGGCTGAGCAGAAATCCCAGTGCCCTTCCAGGAAGAAGATGCCCTGCACTTGCTGATGTTAACACATTTATTACATACAGAACAGATATGGTTTGTTGTTTGATAGCAGAGGGGACAAAGCAGGGGAACATATTCATACAGCAGTCTCTTTACAGAATGCCATCTGCAGACCAAGGAGCGAGTTTACAGGCCTTAAGACACTTTAAAATCCTTTTGTAACATACAAGATACTTTACATACATCACAGTGGAGATTATGACAGGGAAGTGTGTTGAAGCCAGTCCTCACCTTGCTGCCCAGCAGCCACCCAACACCCCCAGGAGCTGGCAGCAGAGGCTGGTTCTACTTAGCTGTAGCTGCCCCTCTTGGACATGTGCTTCTCTTGAAGGAAAACATGCACTGAGCTGGAAAGGAACCTGTTGGTGGAGTCCCAAGACTGGTTTCCTTATGCTGCCAGCACCCAGTGAGTGACAGGAGACTGTCACTTTGACTGCTTAAAACCAGATACAGAACAAACAGTAAGAGGTAAGAACGTTGCACTTCTCTATTTTCCTATGGAAGAGTTGAGAGCTAAGGAACTGAACCTAAAGAGCTTCTGGGTTGTTGGTTTTGGCTGTGGGTTTGGTTTTGGTTTGTTTTCTTCCTTCAATTAGCCCAAATGATGAACTTTACCAGGCCCTAAATGATGAACTGTTACATGTCTGTGCAACCTGGTATCAATGTCAATGTTCACTTCAATGCACTCTCTGCTGTGACCCAAAGAGCTCTTCCTAGCAGAAAGCATTTTGGGAAAGTCAATGAAAAGCCTGGCAGGGTCAGCAGTGGCCTGGTGAGATCTCCTGGTTCAAGGTGTCCCCACACACACAGAGCTGGTGGCTCCAACCCTCCCTTAGCCAAATGCCAGGCACAGAGCACAGTGTGCCAGCAGCTGGAGGCCACTGTCCCTTGGTGAGGAGTGGTGTGGCTGCAGGTGTCACCAGCACCACTTCCAGGCACCATGGCCACCACCAGGACTCCACACTTTGGTGGCTGAGGCCTCTGTTCTCCAGAGATGTCCTCTGGCCTCTTTGCAGGGGAAACTCACACCCCAGCCTTTTCTGAACTGTGCATCCAAAATGCACTTCAGTGCTGCTGCAGCAGGAGATGCCCTATGTTAGAGCTTCCCCTGGGAACACTGCCTCCCTGCTTTAGATCACGAGGCTTGGGGGGCAGCCTGGTCCATGGCAACAAGCACAGGACACAGCTGGGAGCTTCCCAGAAGATAGAGGCTTCTCCCAGCTGTCCTCATACCACCATGCTGGCACACAGACATCCCTGTGAATCCTGCAGTGTCCCACAGCTCAGGGAGGGAACAAGATGACCACCAGGAGCTACTCACTTTGGTCCTGCCCATTGAGGAGGGAGTGTTCATCTGGAGCTGCCACGTTCTGCACCTGGAGCTCAAAACCTCTCTCCCTGGCCCCATTTTTTGCTGCCTCTCTGGGAAGCAGGATGTGCACTTGCAGTCCCCCAGCACAGCTTACACAAGGAGGGATGTCAGAATTTCTTGTGGGGGCTGTCAGTTCTTTTCAGGAGTCAGAAACCTCCAGCTTTTCAAACTACTTAGTAACAAAGTCAATGCTCACAACCTTAGGTAAAAGAGGTCAGGAGATCTGGCCTCAATTCCTTTTTCTTTTTGACCTCAGGTGAGACACAGCCTTTCTGTGCTTTGACTGCACCTACAGAGTCCTTCCTAACTGAGAGCCAGAGTGTGATGGAAAACAGCCATCTCCTTCCAGCAGTTCCCAGGCTGGGGACACAGCCTGATGAGTCAGGGTCATCTCAATGTGTTAATGCAGAATTCACAGCAGACCAACATCATCTGCCCTCACCTGTGTTTTAAAAGCCAACAAATGCTATGCAGAGATAGCTTCTTCCTGAACCTTTTCTGCTTGGCATTTTTGGAATAGGGAGTTAAAAGTATCACTGCCTTTTCTGCTTTGAAAAAAGCAAGGTTCCAGTAGCCCTTTGCTACCACAGTTTCCAAAGGCCCTGTGGTCTCCACAGTCAAACACCTGCCTCCCCCATCTGAGGCTACCAACCAATCCTCCCTGGGCACACACAGAGACACCCAGCACACAACTGCTGAGACAACAGCAGCAGAGGAGGGAAACTTTCCATCTGCAAGGGTGGAGGATGCCTTCCCCACAGAAATGGCACTGCTGCCTTCTCCAACCAAACAGCAGAAGTGCTGCCCCAAACCCCAACACTCCTTTCTATTGAGGGTTCCTGGCTGCTCTCAGTCTGTGGGACATTATTCTGTGCCTAAAGGAGGGTAAGTTGGAGAGTCCACTGGTGAACTAGAGAAGATTTCCTGCTAGGGTGCTGTAGAAGTTGTGATTCACCATCACTGCTTTGGCAGGGGATACCAAGGGAACATACTTCTTCTCATGCAGGTGGGAGTGAAGCAACCTGCCAGAGAACCTGAGCCACCACCCATAGAGCTGCCAGTTCCTGAGTGCTGGGCCAAGGCTTTGCACAGTTCTAGCTCCAAGCTTCACTTCCTCGATGCACTGCCAATTCTCTCCTTGTAGATGCCAGCTCCAGAGCAGACCAATAATCCAATCACACAGAAAAGTGTACAGGCCCAAGATGAAAGCTGCAAGTTCAGAGGTTAGGAGGGGGGTCAGAGTCCGAGGCAGGAGCCATTGCAGTTGTCTGGGGTCATTTTTCCAGCAGTAGGTATAATGCAGGCGTTTTGTATGTACATCTTGGCATTCAGGCAGGAGGAGGGACACTGACAGTGCTGGGGAAGTAGAAATTCTCACTCAGGGATGTAGGATACCTGCCACACAATAATGTGGCTCCTTTCAGCCTTGGAAAGGACTGGCTTCACCTGGGTGGCATCTCCTGCATTCTCCTCTGTCTCATCATCTTCTCCATCCCCTGAACAGAGAAAACAAGAGAGTAAAAAGGTAAGAAAAAAAAATCCAAATTGCATTGGGCTGGAATACTTCCCAAGAGGCTAATATCCCTGCTATGGTCTCAGCAGGCTGACAACAGGCAGCATGAGCTGACACCTTCCTATATGCCTGGAGAACATTCACAGCAACACGATGCTTTTCTGAAGCAGGACTGTATGGATGGAACAAAGCCACCTCCAGCAGCAGGGCAAACCCCCATTCCTTTGGAGAAACCAGCTGTTAGCAGGCACAGCACACACAAGCAGCACAGGTTTGAAGTCAGTGGCACAGATGGCTTGATTCTTTCCAGGGCTATTAACACAGCCTGTGTGGCACTGCAGGCATAGGCAGGGGGCAGCTTTTGGCAGCCTTGTGCTGTGCAAGAAAAAGGTTGGCTACCTGCCCTCAGAGCCAGAGGCAGAAGAAATAGAACAGGGCTTTCCAGACTTTGCTCCCACAGCAGTGATCCCTCTTCTCCACAGCCACAGCCCTGCACCCCACCCCACCCCACCCCAGGAGGTGCTCACCGATCCGGAAATCGATGTAACCTTCTCCTCCACTCAGCACCAGCACATTCTTCAGCTTCTGCCTCTCTGTCTCTGTGGCTGCTGTGCTGGGGTTCTCTGAAGGGCTGTCCAACACACTCCCATTGAGGGTGGCTAGGACATTGCCTGGGAGAGGACAGAGGTGCTGTCAGTGCCTCTGCTCAACCCCCATGCAGGTAACAGGCTCAGACACACACAGCTGAGCAGGCCAGTTCCTTCTGCTGGTGAAATCTGGAGATCACTCCAGTTTAAACTACTGATGTCTGAGCCAGAGAGATCTGCAAGCACAAGAAATGGCATGGACAGCCATCTGTTGCAGATCAGCTCAAGCTGCTGCTGCAGAATGGAGAGCACAACAAGACCCTCACCAGGAAGGGCTCTGCTCCTCCTTACCAGGTACAGAGACAAAGAACTTGACAGCATCACGGTGGCCATGGAAACAGAGCTGTGCCTGAGCCATGGAGCAGTAGGGAATGAAGCTGCTGGCAGATTTGTCACTGTTGTCATCACCATAGACGTGGATGACTCCACCAGAGCGACTGCCTTCTCCAGAGGTTGGGGAGGTCTTGTTGGCTGGGGACAGGGAGGAAGAATGTTGTCAGTGATGGCTTTGAGTCCTATTTACAGGAGAGAAAACTCATGAGTCATGAAGGAAAACCTTTAAAGGCACAGGTCTCTTTCAAGGTCTTGTGTAAAGGATGTGAGAGAATACACAGTCACTCTTGCATAGGATGGTAATGGTCCACTCACGATAAACCACATTTTCCCATCAAATCCAATATTTGGCTACATCCCTGGAGGTGCTGGGCAAGAGTGACCTTAGGGCCAGGTAGACAAAGGTTTCTGAGATGTCTTCACCAGCAGCAGTCCTGTCCAGCCTCCAAAAATCACCTACAGTCCTAGGATCAGTCTTGGTCTTCTGCACCTGGCAGGTTATCCGAAGGTGTTCCCTGCACCCATGAGACATGAGGGGCAACTGGAGGAGAAGTACTGCTGTTTTATGGATTGGTGAAGTTGCTCAGTTTCCAGGTCAAGTCCTTTGCTTGTGCCAATTTGTGAGCACACAAGGCTGCTGAAAGCAGTCTCTGGGTCTGATGAAGGCCTCTCAGCCCAGTAAATGTCACAGCAGTGGGGTGAGATCCTTCCCTACTCCTTGATTTAGTCAGATCAGCTATTCAATCAACAGATATCTGAAAGATGTTCACCAACCACAGCTTCCTAGGTGGGCTCAGGGGCCAGCAACCTTCACATGTCCAGGCTCCATGAACACAAATGCTTCCACTCACTGAGGAACAGAGACCAGTGCTCAGAGCTCAGGATGCCAGATCCTCTCCTTCTGCTTGCACCCCCACCAGTAAAACAGAAACAGGACTAAAATCAGAAGGCTTTAACTTCCTGTCAGAGAACTGAATTGCTTAATTATCTGCAGTTCAGTATTTTGGCCTGGGCTGGATTTCCAACACCTATGTGACTTGGACAAAGGAGACTTTTACCTCTCAGGGTCAAGCTAGGATGGTGAGACCAAGTACTGATATTTTGATGGAGGAATGAGAATCAGTGAGGGCAGGGTGAGGATCCCCAAGATGACGTTTCTCTGCACCTCTGTGCTTTGGTTTGCAGTGAGCTCAACCGGATGAGCTCATCTGACTGACAGATAGGGCTGGTACTAGCACTTCTCACTCAGCATCTGGCTTCTTACTGCAACCATCAGATGCTTTAAAAGGCTGAGACATATGTTGATCATGTTTCTGGGAAGCTACAGAAATGTCTCACAATGAGAAAAAATATTACTCCTTTCTGACCCTGGAAATGCTGGCAAAGACCCAAACAACTCTTAATGTTTCTGAAAGTCTCCTGTGGTTTAAAGTCTGGATGGATTACTTGCAGCTTTCTGATGCCACAGTACCTACTGCCATTGGCTTGGCAGTGATGAGAGAAGCACCCTTGGAAAACCAAGGATGAGCAAGGAAGACCTTGGAGGAATAGTTTCCTCCTGCTTCCTGGAACTTGCTGACTGAATGACCTCTATAGTCCTCATCTCAAACCTGGCCTACCACAGGAATGGAACTACTGATGAAGAATGAAGTACTCTTGACACAAAAAACTCCAGAGGGATAGCTGCTGAGATGGATGACAATGTGTTCAGCCATGGGAAATCAGGGGATTTACATCACTGTCAGGTCACTTTTCTCAGAGGCAACTTAAAATGAAAGAGGGATGAGGAAAAATGGATGGAGAGAGCAGAATGGCAGGATGGAAGGGTGCAAAGGAGTGAAAGCTGAAGGAAGGAGGCAGTGGACTTACCCCGGAGCCCAAGGAGTTGGCCTCGGTGGAGGACTACAGCTAGGCACAGGCAAGGAGTGGGAACACAGAGGGGCACAGGGAGAGACAGGCAGGATGGGAGAGAAGAAAAAGGTGATTACTGGGAGAAAATTTCAGGGAGCAACAAAAATAAACCCTAGAGAAACAACAACAGGAGCTACAGGCTCAGCTCAGACTATTGCCAACGCTAGTGTTGCTCACTTTGCTCGTTTCTTACAAGAACAAATGTAACAGCTGAGATGGGAGAGGGACCATGGCCACAAAGAGCCACTGGTAAAGTTTGGAGTGAGACCTTACTGCTTAAGCCCATTTGTACAGAAACACCAAAAGATAATGCAGCTAGTTTACAGCAGGGAACAAGCTTCAATCAGAACCAGAACAGCACCCACGAGAAAGAATGAGCTTTAAAACAGGGTTTCAGAAATGAGATTTGAGATTGCAATGCACAAAGACAACTGTGTCATGGGCTTCCTGGGCCCAGTCCCAGACATATCCAGCTCTCCTAGCCTTAGAGGAGATTATCTCAGCTCTGACTTCCAGGAGGATTACAACAGGTTTGTTCCTCATATGCAAGAGCCATTTGCTTCTCAGATTTCCTGCCAGCAGTGGTGAGAAAATGTTCACTTGGCTGCTTGCTGCTGAAAGCAAGTGCAAGCAGCCTCAAATCCTCCTCTTCCATTATAATCTAGAACAGACCTGCAAAATGAGATGCTGACTGGCAGATACAGAACAGGATTACTGAAAGCTTCAACTAAACTTCCAGCTCCAGAGATTCACCCATTGACTACTACTGCTGGGTCTCCTCACCAGGTTGGATCTGGTGTAGGATACTGATTTCTACTTGACTGATAAAGCTGAGCCCTACTTTGAGCAAATGAAGCTTTCCTAAGGCCAGTCTCTGGAAAATCCTGTCACAGGTATGTTTAGATGTCTATACCAAAACAAAATTGCCAGGGAGAAATTTTTCCAGGTGACTTCTCATCCCATGGCCTCCTTTTGGAGACTCACTACAACTCCCAAAGCTTTGTTTCTCCTGTTTTCCAGCAGCTACACAATCAATTGACATCAGTTTGCTCTGTCAAGGTCATGCTCAAAAAAGAAGATAGTAATGGATGGTAGAGATGTCACTGGTTCCCCAAGAAGGAACTGAAATGGGTAGTAACAAATACCTATTTGGTTTTAAACAGGTTAAATCCATTCCACTGAACACTTAATTCCTTAAGAAGGAAGAGTTAAACCAAGTTGAGGGTTGCTCATACTCAAGAGCACTGCTGAGGATCAAAGGTGTGTCAGTTTTCAGAGTAGAAATGTCTGGAACTATTATCCTGCCAGAGCCACTCCCCATGCTGCACAAAAACATTCTTTTTTAGGGGGGGACACAAAAAAAAAGCAGCTCAATAAATGTCACTTACTTTCAGTGAGTGGAATGGAGATGACGACACCGTTCCCTGTCCCTACCCAGAGGCGGTTGCCAGCGATGAGCAGGGCTGTGATCCTCACGAAGGAGAAGCCAAGCTTTCCAGTGCCTGAAGAGCATGGAGAAGAACCGAGTCAGTGATGACTCTGAGCAAGGTCTGCTAATGCAGTTTGCTTTCCCTCTGATCTCAGCAACAACAGGCCATTTCCTGACAGTCCCTACTGCCTCACCTAGCATCTTGCTGACGTAGGGCTCGATGTCGACGTCCTGCAGGTGCTGGTGGCTGTGAGCGTGGTAAAGCCTCAGCGTGGAGTCCAGGCGGATGGAAACCCAGACCCCATCCCCGATCCACGCCAGCTGCCGTACCTGGCTCTCCCGCCGAGGATGGGCATCAAAGGACTTCTGAAATGCCAAGCAGGTGGCCCAATCTGAGTCCACACAAGGTTTTACACTTATCTACACACAGACTCCATTCTCCTCCACTGAAATCACGTGCTTGGGTGTCAAAGCTCAAGGGAGAATCTGTTAATGCCAGCCTGACCTCAGAGTAGCTCACTACAGTGTGGAGAAGACTCTTGGCTTGAAGCGATGAGCTGTGTAGCAGCTCTGCAGATCTGACAGTCTCTGCAGTCCACTTCAGGAGCAAAAACATAGAGAAACCAAGAGCTTTCCAAGTACTTGCTAGAAAAGGAAAACACTCCAGCAACTCCAGTATAAAATTCTAAAGATGAAACTGCCTTGGCTCACTGAGGTGAGCTTCAGGTTCAGCACTTCTCCCTTTGATGAGAATTATTCCAAGCACTGTCAGATAGCTTTGTACCAACAGCATTGGACTGAATTTCAACCAAAAGGCTCTAAATATCACCTTTTTCCTAGGCAAGTGGGATCAGTGGGGCTTACTAACTTAACTGTACTCCTCCTTCCTGCTGCAATGTCTACAGATGGAGAAGTCTTTCACCATGTATGAAGGGTAGCTGTACGGCACAGGTACATCTGTACAGCACATGGCCTCACAGACTCACAACTGAAGGCAAAGAAAGTGCCTTTAGACTTGTCTAAAGATTGAAGCTCTGCAAAAGGAGGAAGGAATGAACACCCCCCTGGCAGATTGGGTCATAACACGACCCAGATTGGCAGTTTGGGTCCTACAGGCAGCAATGACATTACTGAAGTTCTGCATGACCACACACTACAGCAGCAGAAAGCAGCCAGAAGAATAAATACAACACAAGCACGTGCACACACACACACATTTGCTCTCTTACCTCAATCTGCATTGTCTTGGGTTGGATTACATGGATTTTGTTCTTGTAGCCACACCAGACTCTATCATACACAACAGCCATGCAGCGGATGGAATGGTGAGTGTGCCCAAGGTCCATCAGGTGGTAATTGCTGAGATCCCACTGACCATCTAAGGTGGAAATACAAAACAAGTGTGGAAAGATGCATCTCCTTCATGACATGTCAGTATAAACCAGAATCATCTACTCTTCCACATGTATCTAGATACACAACTTAGCTGATACTCAAAGGCTCATTTTGCTTCTCTATGAACTTTCCATTTACTTTGGGCATAGTCTTGTACTTAATGAAACACATGACAATAAAGTTTAGCTTGGTGGGCTCAAGGCTCTCCAAATCAGCCTGATTTAAACAGCCTTTTGCTGTAATGAAGGGAACAGGCTCCTTTAACAAGTCCAACACAAACAGCAGGGGAAGAAGAAAGCCAGCCTAACAAGACTATGCAGAAACTTGAAAGGAAGTGGACTGCACAGTCCTTGTGGGGAGGCCTCCTCCTAACAGAGATGGACAACATTTTCTAACTAACCAGGCAGATGCTGTGTCCTTGACAGGCAGGTGGCCTCTCTGCTGTTTCATCTTTCTGATGGGAACAATTTTTATGTGGAAAGGATCAGGCCTGAACTCATGACAAAAGCTGAATTGAAATTTAGATTGCACAAACCCAGAAATCTCTGTATTTCAGCTTGCTGGATAAACTGCTACCTAATGAATAACTAAGTTCTTAATATGCAAACATCAGTCCCAGTCAGCAAATTCCCATCTGCTTTCAGATATGAAGACAGCTCAGAACTGCTCAAGTCCTAAGGAAGCAAAACCTGCAACAGTGTATAGGACAAGATATACAGAATTTCCCAGTTACTTTAAGGGACAATATTAAGGCATGTCAGACTACTGAGACATCTCTTTCCACAAGAAGGAAAACTGGCCAAGTGTAATGCAAAAGCTCAACTGATTTGGGATTTCTAGACTTCCAAGGAGTCCCAGCATCTGCCTGCTGTGTATGCAGTGATCAATTCCACTATTATACAGAGTCCAGCTTCTCTGGGAAGCAGCAGGCTTATTTCTGACTGCAAAGATGATCTGCTCAGGTACAGCCTGAGCTGCATGGAGCTCCCTGTGCAAGCACTGTGAAGAGCTGATTTGTGAAGGCACAGCAACACCAATCTGGCCTCAAGGCATTAAACTTACCAAGCATGCCTCAAACAACTGCACAGGATATGTATTCCCAGCTGTGTTACAGTCACTCTGCACGTGTTACACAGAACACACACACATGGGTTTGTTTAGAAAAGCTCAGGATATGTGTTAAAAGTATGCCCTCCTCTCTCAGAACAGCATTTAAACCACTGCTGCTCTCCTGGCCAAGGCTGCTTTTCTGTTCCTACATTGACTCTTACCTTCTCCCCGATGGAATATGGCTAATGTTCCATCTGCCAGAGCAACAAGGACCCTTCCTTTCACGTGCCTGAAACCACAGAAAAGTAAATATTTACAGAAATCTGTCGAAGCAAGAGACTAACAAATCCCTCCTGACATCCACCCACACCATCTTTATGTTCTCTCCACAATACCCACTCAGTTTAGCACTTGCAGAACATGCAGGGGGCCAGGATCATACCTCCCACCTTTGGAGTAGTAAGCACCTCCATCAATTTCCTGTTGAGGTTAACTTCTCCTTCACAATACCAACTCCAATAAACAAATTCCACCTAACTGACACCCCAATCAAATTTTGCCTTTGTTTTTACCTCCCCACTTCTTTCCTCCTGATACTGCTAATCTCATTGAGCACCTTTTCCACTGAACTGGGTCAGGTCTGCAGGTGAGCAGGAAAATGGCTCAGTATGAGGCTTTCCAGTAAGAAAAGCCTTGGGAAACTTTCCTCACAAACCAATGCAGTTAGAAGAGTAAAGAAAAAGATGACTAACAAAGAGCTGCTACCCCCATCCAAAATATCACTCAGGCACTGAACCTTCTTGACTTCAGTGCCCCCTGGTATGGACACTTACACTAGACTGAGTACAGAGTCCTTCAGCTTTATTGAGTGCAGACACTTCTTCCAGTTGGATACAGCTGAGTGCACATAAAGCCTGTGAGAAAGGACAAGTGAGGATTAGCAGCAAGGCTCCACACCTCCAGCCTGATGAGGCTTGAGCTTTTCTTCTGGGAGGAAAGGTGGAGGTTAGGTAAGCTAGAGAGGTTAAATCTCTGTGCCTGTGATGAGCTAAGGGCTCAGAACCTCAACAAGCAATGAAAACCTACCCCAGAAACAAGAAGTGAACTGAAGTTGTGCAGGTATGAGAAGTGGAGCCCAGAGAACAGAGCTGACAAGAGAGATCTGCCAGCCCAAGGGGAACCTACCAGCCATTCTGTGCTCCCAGCCACATGGTGGGGGCAGCACTGGTGCAAGTCCCAGCAGCATCCCCATTCAGCTCCTGATCTGGCAGTGTTGTGCTTGACTCTGTCTTTAGCTGCCCATTCTCCCTGAAGATGCAAAAGAACATTGTTAAAGAGGCTTTAGCAGTAGCAAAACACAGAATGCCCATCTACACCCATACTCTGGCCTTCACAAGCAGGTAAGGGCCCCTGTACACACAGCTGCTTCCTTCTCTTCAGTAGTTTTTAACTGCTTGACTCCTGAATCTGCAATTTGTAGCATTTTCTTCTCTCCCCAGTATTTTCTCTGTTCATTTCCAACTTCAACAGAAACAATTCAGAACAACTTCTACCCAAGACCTCCACCTTCCTCCTCAGGCCATCACACCAGACTCATTTCTCTTAAGAACTTTTGGGCAGTGAATCTGCTTTCTCTGTTATCTTTACAGCACAGTAGAGGTACTGCCAGAATAAATCAATCATGGATTTTACACATGAATCAATGAGCTTCTTCAGTAAGAACATTAATTATACAGTACTTTGGAAGATCTGTCTTCACAGCAGGTCTAAATTCATACTGAGAGATCAAACATTTGCACTTAAACAGCTGACACTGTCTGCTGCAGCCTGAACCATGTTTCTTGTCATTGCATTTCATTTCATTCTCTCCCTACCATCTCACCTGTAATTTGGGGCACTTAAACATTTGACATTTTATCAGAAGATCAGGCTGGTTCTGGTAGGAAAAAGCTTAGGAAACCAGAGCTGATAAGTAACTGAAGTGGCTGGCACTTTGGCCCCAGGCTGCTTACCCGTTCTGCCTCAGAGGTGCCTGTGCAGGGACTGGATCTGTAAACACGTGCTCTGTGAGGGGCCCAGGCCTGGCCTGAGAAGCTTCTGCCTCCATTGTACCATTCTCTGGGACCTCTGTAGCTTCTGTTGCCTCTTCAGTAGACTGGGACTGGTTGATCTTCCCATTGCAGACAGCCACCTCACCTAAAAGACAGTGAACAGTATCAGGCGTACTGAAGAATGAGCTGGTAAGAGCTATACAGAAGTCAGGCTGGCAATTTTTTCATTTCTCCTCCCTTGCCAAATTCAATCAAGCCCTGAGCCTGCACCACAGACTGCAGCTCATCTAGTGTTTTCTGCTTGGATGGGGAACAGAGGCTATTCTAATGTGAGGCCAAAATCTGTGACAAGCAAAACATCAGTTCTCCATGGCTGCCCAGTGCAGAATGGAGTCAGCAAGGGTATGGTTGTGGTTTACACAGGGGCTTAACTGACTTCATAAGAAGACACTGCTCAGAGGAGAAAGCAATGAGAACAGAAGCAACTGTAGCAGGGCAAACATATCACCTGCTCAAAATACTCTGCTATATGGCCCCTGCAGCCAGGCTACAGGATGTGGATCACTCAGAGAGAAAAGGAGGACTCTAAAGAGAAATGTACCCAAAGGGGCTTTGGTCTTTCTGTACCATATTAAGAAACCTCTTGAGACTAGTAGTGAACTCAGGGACAGGAGGATGCAGCTGGAAGACCTTCAGCTCATTTAGGACTAGCTCTAATTGGACAGTCATTCAGTTGGAAGTCCCAAAACTCACTCTGCCCTTTGTCCAGCACAGGTGTGTCCCCACGTGAGGAGCAGTTGCTTCGTGGCACGTTGCAGCGGGTGGCACAGCCCACCAGAGTGATCCCTGCCAAGACACCATCTGCTCCAGATGACTCTTCAGGATTTACATCTCCCTCCAGGAAGATCTCTCCTGGAGGATAATCACTCTCACTGGCAGCTGAAGGGCAAAGAATAGATTCTCCCATAAATCTAACTGCCACTGCTAAGCTCAAGGGAGCAGTACTGCTGAGGTAATCATATGGCTGGAAGATGCTGACCCTCAGGGTTCACTGCCCTAGGGAGGCACCACAGCATCAGTCAACATCATGGAGAATCCCCTCATCCCTAAGATCAACATCCAAGCCAGCCACAGAGCCCTCCCAAATCTGGGCAAGGCTCCCAGGAACCATCTTTTACTTGCCAAAGGAACCACTTACTACATGTTCAACAGTGAGGGATCTCCACAGAAAGGTCCTACAAGAAGGCAAGATCATAGATTTGAAGGCAGCAGGGTCCAAGGGTTAGTTCAGAAGTGAGGATGCTACTTTTGTCACTCCTCAGATCATCCTGTGCACACCACTACCAGTGCCTGGGCCCCACTTACCAGGGATGCTGGAGATGCAGAGCACATGAGCATTGCAGACAGTGAACTGGTCTACCACTGTGCCAGGCTGGTTGGCATCAATGATCACAACTTTACTGGTTGACAGGGTACTGGTGAGGATCCAAACACGACTGGATGTGGCATCCATCTCATGGAGCTCCTTTGCCTTCAGGAGAGCAAACACAAGGACAGAATCAGCACTCCCCTCAGATCAGGCCAGGCCTAGCAGTGCTAGGCACAGTTACACATGCAAAGATCACAATGCCACTTCCAAGAGTCAAGTCTCTTCCTAGCTGATGCAACTAAACAATGTCAGCTATGCAAATTTTGCTTGTGTTGCTGCCACTAGTATCTGAACACTGGCCAAAGAGGCTGCCTGGCTCCTTAGGACAAGAGGAGTTGGGCCATTAATTCCTCTTCTGAGAGGTCTAGGGCATCACTGAATGTTCTCTTCAGACAGAATACCACAGATCTGGGATGCACTCAACCTACCAGCTTAAGCAAGAAGATCTCAGAAGACTATAGAGCACCAGAGTAAGATGGCTGTGGAAAAAAAACCCCAGAAACCAGGAAGGGTAAAATGTTGTATTATTATCAGCAAATTACAGCTTGGCTTTTAAAAGAACCCCACAAACACTTAATATTAAAAACCAGAGCTGGAATATATCCCATGAACTTCAACTTCTCAACCAAATGGACTCAGGGACTCTGCTAGGTCTCTGTTCTTTTGAACACAGCTTTGCCTGCACTTATTTACTTATCAGTTTACAGTGAGGAGGACTCCATAACCTGAGAAATCTCATCAAGTACTTAAGCACCCTACCCCACAGGACAATGCCTTGAAAATACAAGTCAGTGTATAGTTAGTAGCATGGTACAAAGGTATTGACTGAGAGAGGGGCATGTCAGGGCTGGAATGAATTAAAAACATTGGAGTAGGGAAAAAAAACATCTGTTTGCTTTTCTGACCTTCTTGTTTTCAGGAGATGTATGGTTACTTTTGTTGTTCTCCCCTTCCACTTCCCTGTCACAGGTGAGGGGATCACGTCCAGGATCCAGTTTTTGCCCATTCCCAGACTCCTGCTCCAAAGGTTTCCATCCTGTGAGATTGACTCCAGCTGCACACCACAGCTAAGTAACAGAAAGAGGAATCTTAAAACTAAGGATTCTGGAAGCTCCAGGATCTCTTTATATTCAGGCTGTGGACACATGTCAAACACCTAAAATATTTAGTTGGAAACAAGAAATCTTCCTGATTTCTACTAGAAGACACAGTCATACATGATGGAGGTAAGATACAGGTCCCCTGCAACCTAGCAAAAAATCACAGTTTTGTAACAGATGTGACCAAAAGACAAAGAAAATAAAAGTAATACATGAGGTGCAGAACTGAGAACAGGTTTCTGAAATGTCCTCAGTTTTTCTGACTCTGGGGTTTCTAAGTCACTGCAGCAAAGCAAGCAGGACATGGCAGATGTTACTAGCTTGGGGTACAATAAGCAGGACTGCTCAACTAAAATTGACTGTGACTACTAAGGATACACATTCAGTGCACTTCTGCTCCCTGGTCCCCCCTTTTACCCCACTTCTCTGCCTCTTCACACACACCTTAGCCCAACAATCAGTGTTTGCCTGATCTTAGGAGAGCTATTAAAGAACTAAGACAGCAAATTAAAAAGGAAAACCGCTGCTAGTTTATCTCCCTATGTAAACAGTGCAGAGTGAAAGAAGCATACTGCATGTTTTCTGAAACCTAGTTCAGCTAATCTCCTATAAGCCATTTCCAGATAGGTTTTTTTAGGACAATGCCTGGAACAGCACTACTGGATTTATCCAAAATCACAAAAGAAAAATGCCCAACAGAATGTTATCCAAAGATCACATCAATCTTCTAGACACAACTAGCAGCATAAGGCTTTTCCTACAACTTAAACATCCAAAGGACATCTACAAATCAGCTCCCAATGAAGCCAATGACAAACTGCCTATTTCAAAACAACTAGTTAGAGCAGATAAATGTGCTACCTGCAGAGAGAAGACCTTGTATTCATCTAGACTCAACTGCAATTCTATTCAGAATATTCTAGTATTGCTAGACCTTCACAAACATCTGCTCTAGTTCATTTTGGCCTGTGACCAGTGAATCCTGCTCAAGAGTGGAATCTAAGAGAGTAGTGATGAAATGCATTTACCTGCTCAATGAATTTGTATATTACTTTGTATTCTACCCTAAGGAGTCTTAGCATGCATCAAATGTCTCAAAATAGCCCAAGATGTAAGACAGAAGCAGGGGACCCAGCAACTAGAACCAGCAAGACTTCTGTCCATGCAGGAAGAGGCACTGCTCCCTACACTAGGAACCACAGTCCAAAAAAGAAGGAAGCAGAAGAGTTTGGAATACAGATTGTTGTAAAAATGGCACATTTAACAACCAGAATTCTTTGTTTATCCCATGTCCCCTTTCAGAACTGGGATGGCATGCAGACAATGTACCTTCATGGTGGGGTCCTTCTCTACCAGCGGGCGACAATAGACAGGCACAGGGACGTTCTTCATCCGAGTGTCCTCCTGGCCACCATTGGGACTCAGCTGTGGGGGAAGAGAAGACAAGAAAGACACTGCAAAAGTACACCAGGCTATGGTAAGAGAGATGTGCCCAATATGGCAGAACCAAACTCCTTAGCCTCAGAGATGGGTGCTGCTGAGGCTTCATCTTGGATGAAACAAGAGTTCTTACAGGGATGGGAGCAGCCTACCCAAGAGACTGACTCTCTCACTATGCTACAGTGCCCCAGTTAGGCTCAACAGTGGCTACACACTGCACTGCTGATGGAGACAGGTCAGAACATTGGTGTTACCTTCCATCATGGCCTGAAACTCATCCACTTCTAAGCCACACTGCAAGACTCCTTCCTTTCAGGTAGTCTTTGACCAATTAAGAGAGTCACAAGCTAACTACTAAGGCTGATGACATGTGATGCTGTGCTACAGCTGGGGAGATGTGGGAGCAAACTGCACTGCATTTGGGTTTTATACTAAACAATTGGTAAAAGTTCTGAGAGTATAAATGAAATGTTCAAGCCTTAAAGATGTCTGGATAAAGATGTTTAATGACTCTTGGTTTAGGGTAGGTTCTTTCAGCACCTTCATGCAGAGGAATGCCTCCTCTGTTGACTTTGGTGGAGATACAGAGAACACTCATTTGATCTGCGCCCGCAATTATCATCCAAACACAACATATGATACCTCTACATGAAGGATGTAAGGACTAGGGCTAAGGTTACCAGTGGGAGAGTCAGGTTTTCACTGATATCACTGTGAGGGATGATGTCCCTTTAGGCAGGCTGGAGAGTGGTCCCTACCTGCTTGTACTTGGCAGGGAGGCTCCAGCCACAGGCCTGCAGGCGCCCGTCATCGTTCCGCACGTGCTCCCGGACCTGGCGGTACTGCTCCCGCTTCTGCTCCCGCCGTGCTGAGGATGTGCAGTCACTGAGGAGAGAAGCAACAGCATCAGCTCCCCATCTGTGGTTCAAAACAGAAGCTGAAGGTTAAGAGAATGTCACCATAGCAGGAGAAAGCAAACAGCAAAGCAAATCCATCTTCAAAAAGAGAGGCAGGAGATCAGAGAGATCAAAACTCTGCTAAGAAACAGACGCAGGCATCCCTCATCTCTCACTCCCTGCTACCTGAGTGATGTGGCAGGCCAAGTCATTGTCATCTCCACCCCAATTCTCCAAAAGCCCTTCAGAAACAGGGAATCAACTTTCCACAGGACCCATGAATCTATGAGATTACACCAATTTTTGCTTAGCTGTTACAATTTCCTGATCTAGTGTCTCCCTCAGGAAGGCATTCTGAGTTCTGCCCCTTTTCATTACCATCAACCATTCATTTTTCTGTCCATTTTAAAGCCTTCTCTCCTGACAAGGAAAACATGTACTAACTGCTGCTTTCATCAGAGCAACTCCAGCATTGCACTGGCAAAGGTTAAAAGAAAGATTTGTCTGTAAGCTCTTAAGATATCTTTAATATAAACAAAGGCTGGTGGAATGTCAGTTCCAGCTCTCAGTAGGTTTTTGAAGTATCATTCCAGGGTACAAACAACATCAGCAAAAAAGTGTAACCCAAACCAAAAAACCCCTACACACACCTAATGACATACACACTTAAACCAAAAACAACCTCCTGCTATAACAAACCACTTCCTTGCACAGGCTTCCTCCCCTGGGGAGAGGATAAGAGAACAAACAGCTCCTGCCAGCACTGAGTCACGCTGTTCAATGCACTGCTGAAAGCACTCAGACACCACACATCGACTGGGATCTTGTAATGGGATAAAAAGAACAGAATAAAGGTAGTGCCTATCTATAAGATACACAATTACCCTTCTAAAGACAATCTCTCTTCTCCTGATCTGTCACCTTTCCAACAGCAGAAGCTATAACACTTCACCATCACTTTCTCTCAAGCCCTTACATGACAACATACCATGTAGGAAACTGTGTAACCTTGTAACGGCAGCATGCATTTGGAAGTAAAGCACAAAAGAGCTTTCTCCCTTCATGTCAGAGGCATAAAGAACAGGGAGAAGACTCTAAGATTAAACCCAAATACTGTAACCTGCCATCAGACTTTACCACAAAGGCCTACTTTGTGCTAGCAACCATCAAGCCACAGCAGTGATGGGAGGACAGAGCTTGCTGAGCCCACCCACGTGGTACCTGATGAGTGGAAGAGCAGGGAGTTAAAGCCCCCAAGACAGAAACATATGAACACCACCCAGCCTTTTTTAAAAGCAGGAGACAGCTTGTTTTAAAGAAGAGCTGCAGGGGACACTGAGACTCACTCTTCAGGGAAGAACTCCAGGGTTCTGCTGCCAGAGGAGATCTGGCACATGGTGTGACTGCGACGCTGGCTGAACCCTGCTGTGGTGGGAGACTTGTAGTGGATGTTGACAGAGGGGTAGGTCCTCTTGGCTGGGGGGGGGCTCGAGGAAGAGCTGAACAGACGGCTGAAGCTAAGGACAGAAAAAGGGCAGTAAGTAAGAGCAAAGGTGCCCAGGGAGAAGACATGCCAGAGATTCACAACAGGGGAAGCAAGAGGTGTACACAGTCAGGGGATGGCAGCCCTTTATGAAAACTGCCCTACTTCAAACACAGAGCCACGTCCTCAGTTTGACTCACAAAGTGTTTTTAGCTTCCAGAAACAGATCCTTCTGAAAACAGCTCCTTATTAAAACTGATTGTGAGCTGATGTATGTTTCCATTTCAGGATACTTGAGATCTTTTCCAGCTTGTAAAATAAAACCAATACAGATGCTCAGACCTGATTTTCATTTGACTAAGGGTAAAGGCAGCCCTTGAAGGCAAAAGGTTTCAGCAAACACCACTTCTAGTTGATGTTTTATTAATGCAGAGTCTACTCAGTTGCTGGCTGGACTAAAACTGGCTACACAAACCACCAAAGAACTTACAACTGCCAAATGGTGGATTTCTTCTTCTCCTGGACGGATGGGTGCTCACGGGAAGCTCTAAGGACAAACACAGCAGAAACAAGTCAACCTCAGCATCTCTTCCCCAAGGTTCTGCCAGCCAGCAGGTGACTTCCATAAATGAAGCCAGGTCAAGATTCAGAATTCACAACAACATGTTTCAGAACACATCAGAGGAAGTGACATGCACTGGCCTCTAGAGTCAATGCAGCAGCCACTTTATGTTTCAGTGATGACAGGGATGTGCTAGGAAGTGTGGTCAATTTGAAGTTTCATCAACTCCTTGCAACGTGATAATTGCCACAGACTGGTGACTACAAACCCCAGCATCATATTCACTTCAAGCCATAGCATTTGGAATCCATTAATGAGAAGCAATCCTCTTCCCTACAGCTTCTTCTAGCTTACTTAGCACACAAGAAACAAAGAAAAACAACTGCCCAGTGTTCCCACATAACAATGGCAACTGGAGATATGCAGCCCTGGTGCAACAGAAAGAAACAGGTATTAGGAGAGAAACACTTACAGCCTGGAAAGCTTCCAGCACTTCACAACCTGTCTCTTGGTAGGGGTTCCACTGACCACAAGGTCAACCAGGGAATGCTCCCCAACACCCAGTCTCACCTGATCATCTCTGTCCACCTGACAGCCTCCTGGAGCTCCATCAACCTCTCCTTGTACTGGTTGCGCTCCATCAGGACCCGAGCCATCTCCACGCGGGTGAAGCGGCGGCGCTGGGCTATGGGAATGTTGTCCTGCAGGGGGGAGGAGCACTGCTTCAGCCAACAAAAGATGGAAGGGGATGGATGTTAGTACAGGGCAAGACAGGAGACAAGAAAGACTTATTTGTCAGTTCTCCTCTTGTTCTGTTTGATGACTCTCCGATTTCCCCAGGAGGTGCTAACTCCAGACAAGTGAGCTCCAAATTATCGCCCACAGACTTCTGGGGTGTTCTGCAAACCCATGGAAATCAGAGTGGGAACCACCACCAAACTGGAAACCCCTCAGAGGGACTATTGCCAGCAAAGTGCTTTGATAGTCTGCAAGGAATTAGAGGAGTTGACAGTGCTTTCTTGAGCATTAAGTTTGGAAACAAAGTTTTAGTTTATTAGCAAACCCAGGCAGAAGCAGCTGGGAGCACCACGTAATGCCATCCATCCCCTCAAGAGGGCTAGGAAGGAGGTGTTCTGTTAGTACACACTCATCGAGGTGAGGTCCCAAGAAGCTAAAGAAATGCCTCTTCCTCTTTGATGACATAACTTGGCCTTCCAATGAATGCACAAGCAGCTTTGGGTTAGGAGGCAACAGGAATGAGGTTTTGCTTGTCTCTTGAGGAGTGGAAAATGAGAACAACGTGGTTAAGCTGAGGAAAAGATCAGTCCACAAAAGAAATCATAAGGACTTCTGGAACTCATTACTAGGAGGTGGCACTGGGCTGTGCCTAGACTGTGGCAATTCCCAAGCTCAGCCTGGCTGGTGATTACTGCTGAGAGCTAGAATAGCACAAATTAATCAAGTCCCTCTCTCCAGCCTCCCTAGGCTTGGAACAAACCTGCATCACCAGTCAAAACAAGAAGTGTTTAAATGAAAAGGAATTTTACAACCTTTGGGGTTTTTTTTTAATTTTAACAAACAGACCTCCTCTCAGTTCAGCTTGAAAGAAATCCAGGCCTCTTCAGCACTGCACAGGCACAACCTGAAAAGTTTCCTATCTACCTGAATTCTCAGCAGACCAAGTTCACCCTCATTAAGTCAAGAGAATGAAGCTAGAACTGAACCTGCTCCAGTACCTATTAGAAAGTAAGAACACAGTAATATTGAACAGAAGTGCATCTAATTCCCTGTCCTAGCAGAGAGACATTTACAGGGAAAATTTCTGTTACCATTTCATTTTGCCTTTTCTTGGTGACAGTTGGTCTTTGTTGAAAAGGCTCTACCTCAGCTAAAGCAATCTGAAGAGCTCTCATAGAAAACCAGCCCATCAGCCTCCTCAGCCTGTACCCAGTAACAGGCAGTACTGGCTCATGTAAAAGAAATCACAAGAAAAACCATGCTGCAAGATTGAGATCACAGAACTAACACCAGAAGCTGTCTGTAAATCCTGGATTTCACTGCACAATGTCCCCATGGCTTACAGATTCACTGCCAACAGGAGACAAGCTCTTGTGGAGAAGCCTAGAATAAGACCCCACACAAGACTGTCACTCCAAATTAGGGAGAACCAGAAAATAAACAACCAGAAAGGTGCTAGGCATGGCACTGGAAGCTGCCTAGAAGCAACTATTCTGCAGGAAACACATAGTGCATGGTATTGCCACTGTCATCTGGTCACAGATGCCACAGTTTTGCCAAACTCTGATTTGAAAGTCATGTGAAGAGGCAATCTCCCAGCATCTGTCTATTAGCAATGCTCATCAGCAACAACCCCCAGTTCACCAGCTTAGCCCTCATCCTTCAGGAAGTCAATCTACATCTCAGGACTCAAGATAGCTGAAGTCATACAGAGCAAGTACATAAACCCCCTTTCCCCACAGGCATTTTAGTAATGTCATATACCAATTCTGTACAGAGATAGCTGCTTACATCCTCCACCTCCTCTTTGGGTTCTCGTCGGGCAACAATGGCTTCAGATTTCACTCTAGGGAAGAGGAAGAAAGGCAGAAAACCAGCAAGTGAGAGACCATGGCTGGCCCTGAGATCTTTTGGGAGAACCATCTATGGGGAAGGTCTGTCTGTGTGCATCAAAAGGAAACATGAGCTAAGCACACTGATTATGAGATGCTTCTCTGCTGGTTTGCTTTCTCTCTTGCAGCATGTTACTCTCAACAGCTGCACCAGCATCACCCCACTCCTCTGGAACACTGGAGGCAAGCACCAAAACACTGACCCCTGGAGCAGTCCAGCCAATTTCTGTTACACAGCCATAATCTATGTCCAAAGGTTTGATGAGATCTTTACCATGGAAAATTAGGCCATTATCAGCAGTGAAAACGTTGGCTTAAGCTCTTCTGGGCTGCTTCTGTTTTCAGTGCAGTGAAAAGAGCCTCTCATGTGAAGGCCAATTGCCATGGTGGTAAATAAGAGAATATCAAATTCATGTTAACAGAACACTTAAAGTATTTATCTGAGAGCTTTTAATTTCTTTCAACTCCACATGAAGGTGAAGTTGGGCAGTGCCATTTGAATTACAAGCACTTTTATTAACAGCAAAGACACTGCAGAAAAAGAAATGCTGTCTTCATCTCCTCAACAGATACACTTGTCAGCTGAAGCCCATGTCCCTGCTGCATAACATATCACATGTATTATGGAGATCCTCAGAGACTCAAAAGGCAGTTTAAAAAAAATCTTTTCCACCTCTTCTTCTCATTCTGAGCATAAACAAGGAAACAAGTAGCAATACTAGCATTTAAACATTGTTTGTGGTGAACTGTATAAGCTCTCTCATGAAAGGAATGGGCATTCATTCCTATCAGAGCTGTCTGAATCAAACTCTTGACAGTCTCTTTCAAAACTCTTGGCTTTAAGGTTTTGAAATTCCCTTTCCCAAAAAATACTTTTAAATTTCAAACAGAAGCTTTGAACTTTTCACTCCAGGGAACCTGGAGTTGCAGTTGCTGCTGCAGAATCCTAACTGTGGAGAGGAAAATTCTGTGGGTTTTCTAAGGATCAATAATCCAGTTCAATCCAGGAAAAGTAAAACCAAAAAAGGTAACACTAAAAATACCTCAGCCACCTACCATCAAGCCTTGAGGTGCTCTGTAAGGTACCTTTGAATTCCAGTGCTAAACTCCATGAGGGAAACAGAGTAAAACTAACAGAGTAGTTGGGTTTACCACTCATGTCCTTCCAGCAACCAGGGCAGGTGAATCACTCACCTTTTCAGCTCCTCCTCCAGCTCCTTGACTCTGGTTTCCATTTTGGCTTTGGCCTGCTTTGTTGCTTCCAGCTCTCCCTTCAGCACTTCTTGCTCCCCAGACAGCTGGTCCACCTTGGCAATCAAATCATTCTTCACAACGTTCAAAGCATTTCTTAAAGGTGTGAAAGGGACAATAAGCAAAAATGCCCAAAACCAGCAGCTGTCCATAAGAGAGACCTGAAACTAAAGTCACAGGCACTACAAGGAGAGTTGAAAGGAGTGTATTTAAACAATTCAGTCCAGATACAACTCAGAGAAAAGCTGATTTTGACAAGAAGGAGTTGCAGAAGAACACAGAAATCACCATCATTGGCTGAGGTTTGTCCAGTCCTGTGTCCTGACCAACATCTCCTCAAGAAGGTGGCAGAACACCACAGAAAGCAGGTGTGGGGTAAGCTATCACCTGCATAAGGTTCAAATCTAGTTTCAAAGAGTGAAGATCTGAAATATGCCTTTCAGAACTGCTGTAATCTCTAATTCTGGATAACTGTGGATGATGGTGATAGAAATAAACATTTCCAAGCAGCTCTGAACTCTCTTAAAATATTGAAACTCAGCAGCTTCCTTCCATACCAAGTTCTCCAGCTCTTAGTACTCAGCCTTCCTTTTCCTGGCAGCCTCTCTCACCAAATCAGTCTATTGCATTGTTTTCTTCTGCTTCCCTTTTACCAACTATTAAATCTCTGAAAACTCTTCTCAACAGTAAGAATATTTTCTTTTCCAATAGTAACTCTTGCAAAGAAAAACCTATAAGCAGCAACATCCTCCACAGAGGCTCAGCCCCATATCTAGACTCCCACTGAAGTTAATGTGACCTCAGGTGGGACCAGCCCCTACCAGCACATGCCCAGAGGCTTCACCCCAGTGCCTGCAGAAAGCAAACAGTCAGGGAAAGTCACTCAGAAGAGCAACTCCTCTTCCACAATTGAAGGGACAGCAAGTATTCAAGATAGACAAATGAGGCAGGAGCTCAGGCCAAGACCTACTTCAAGATGACATCTGATTTCTAACTAGGCAGGCAGTCCAGATCCCACAACAGTTCCTTACTTGGTCTCCAGGAGCTGTGAGTTCTCCAACAGCAGATTCCCCACTTCTTTGCCCATTCCTGCAAAGAAAGGCCAGGTAGTTTTCACCTGCTCTCTTGGAAATATGAAGTCTGTCTGGCACTGGCTGACTCATGCTTGAGGAAGAGAAATCACTTTTGTTAGGCTTCCCTAGGCTTCTGTATCCTGCTGTGGAGAGTGGAGTGCCTCTGGCTGAAAGACCATGCAGCACTAGCAAAGACACCCATATGTCCTGTTGTAAAAAGCCCAGATGCAGACTTAGCCTCCTAACCCCAGCTTCCACAGACTCCCAAGAGGGCTTAGACAGGAGAGCTTCATTAATACCAATTAGGGGAAGTCAAGCCAGTAACTCCTGGTTCAGCCAGGAACTATTCAAACCAGTTTTTATCATCACTCATCTAGAAAGAAGGTATAAGTTCAGCTTTTTCACAAAGGGCAGCAGAACACTGTCCAAATTGCTGGCCAGATCTGCACATCACTGATTTTCTTCCTGTCTTAGTAGAGGCCAAATTTCCTGTTTCTCAGGACAGATTTGGGATCATGGTTGTGACCAGTTTCATGCATGGGAAAGGCTTCTTATTACCAGCCTTCCACTAGAGCAACTTTCACAGGACTTTTAGGTTGTCCATTGCTCTAGCTACCTTTCAAGAGTCTTCTCAGAGATGTTTAAAATCTGAAGTCTCAATCCCATCACTGAAGATCCACACTCCAGACAAAAATCAACATCAGACACTGCACTTGCACTTGGGCATCACCATATGATAGTGGCTTGCAAGCACTTGGAGAAGTGTTTGGTAAAACCAAATGGAAAGGAACTTATGGACCAAAAGCACATCTGGATTGTTTCCTGCAGCCAGGGGCTTGCTGGCTGGCAGGGTCAGCTTCTGCCTTAACACTGGGGAATAGAGGCCACCTGAGAATTAAAGAGACCTCTCCCTGTCAGGGGACAGTGCTGAGGGTTGCAACTTATTTCTCACCACAGGTCCCAGAGCATGAAGAAGTCTCACAACCATCAGTGTTTGTGCTGAAGTGCTCCTTGTCCTTGCCCTCTGAACTACCTCTTCCTTTACAGCAAAGGCATGAACAGTTTTCAGGATCTGGTTTTTGCTGATTAATAAAGATTTGCAGTAAAATAAAACCAACACAAACTTGAAGTAAGTGAAAGTTAGAGAATCATGGTAGCAATACAAGAAGTGAGAACACATCACAGCACTCCAACAGACAGATCCTCTTCCCACAGTTAAATGGGATGAATTTAGGATGGCAAAAGCAAATTCCCAGCAAGAATGAGTAAGAAGCAGCATTTTCAAATACCTCTGGAAAAACTGGTAGACAGATAATTAATCACTTTGATGTTTCAGGCAAGGTGTTCTTTGGATGCTGTGGCAAAGAATATTGCAAACAGCAAAAAAAGTGACACTGAAGTGTATTTTGGGGTTGGTCAGGTGAATATCCTACAGCCCTTTCTTTTGTGGCATGCCTTACATTGATGAGAAGACCAAGAAGACATCTGCTTACTAAATTATTTTCTTGCTCTTTCTCAGTATTCAATAAATGATCAAATAAATCTTTAGCCAGTAAGACATTAAAATGGCACAAGGACTTTACAGGTGCTGAGGCACATCGAGGAAGAGTATTTCCCCTCCCACTCTTGAGTCATCTATACCACTCTGCAGTTGGTTTGGGGAGGGAAAGGAACTCTGGGGAAAAGGGTGAGCCATCATGCCAGAACTAAAGCCATACAGCATCCCAACTATCAGTGTTCTCACCACAGCTGCTGCTGTGATTTGTTTGGGACACAGAGACAGCCCAATGCTTTAGCCACTGAAGCATCTCAAGGGCTAGCCCTGCAATAAAGATGAAGCCTCCCAGAGCCACAGAATGGACACATTGAGATAACCTGGGGAAAAAAGTCCACTCTGGAGTGGCTAAAAGGAGATCTCTTCGCCCCTTTGTGGTGTGCAGCAAAGGGAAGAGAGCTCTGGACAGAGCCCTGTCTACCAGAGCCCATCCTCCTGTCCACCTCCACCAGCCAGGCAAAGAGTGTGAAGCATCAAAGTGGATAATCAGCTACAAGAAACAGAGGAGAATCCCCAAACCACTGCTACTAACCAGCTGCATTCTGCTTCTTGAAGAGGTTGATATCACCATCACAAAAAAAAAAAACAAACCAAGGGAATGCAAGACATATGCTGATGTGAATGGAGAAATGGAAGGAAAAAATGCACATTAAAAATAGAAAAAGAAAGGAAAAGAAAAAAAAAAAAGAGAGAAAAGGCCTTGGCCTTACCAAAGAAATCATCCCGTACTATGAGAGCCATCCCACAGGAGAAAGGGAACAGAAAGAGATGGGGACAAAGGGGAAGAAAGGAAGAGAACAAAAGCAGCCATTAAGTACCAGTCTGTAAACAGCAAACAGAACAGCTCATCAGCATGTGTACACATCTGGGTGTGGTGCCAGGGTATGTGACACTAGGGAGGAACTCATCTATACCTTGTTCTGCTGCAGCCTGGCTAACAGGGATTTACACCTGAAGATGTCAGGGTAAGTTCCAGATGAGCTCATCTGTTTCTTCCATCTTCATCATTTCCCCTGACTATACATCTCTGGGTTTTCCCATCCCCACAACAAAAGTAGTTCAGCAGTCTTCAGGAGGCAAAGCAAAAGGGAGGCTGGATATCAAAGTTCTCATCCAGCCCTTTTTGCACAGGCCCAAATCCAGCTCCACACTGTGACAAACTCCAACTCCACTTCAGTTGGAGGCTTTCTGACAAAGGGCCATGAGAAAGTGGCTTACAGTAAACCCAGTTTGAATTCAAAGACAGGATGATGCCATCCCTTTCTTTTGTAACCTCAGAGCCAAGCCCAGGAGGAGACAGGCAGAGGAACATGACAGAGCTCCTGGCCACACAGCATTCCACTATCACCTCTGAGTAAGCCACCTGCCTTTACTACAGGGAAAACCTCATCCAATTTGCACTGCAGTCAAGAGAGGGCTCCTTGACTTCATCTGGAATGGCATCAGGGCCCAAGTGCATTTTATGGAAAGGTGCAAACCTTCTGACAGCAGAGCCACTGAGTCTCCTTCATCAAAAGACAGAGCTATCACTTAAACTCCTGCCAGAAAGGCAAAGCTTCCACAAAAGACAGAGGGTTTGCCACCCCAATCCATCAAGTGTCTTTCCTATCACTACAGCTAATCCAGAAGAGGGTCAGTATGCATCAACTAATCCATGCATATGGAGGGACTCCTCCCAGGGTGGTTCACTGAGAGGACAGTAGGAACCTAACACAGCCCTGTGCTAACCCAAGCTCTGCTCCAAGCACAGCACCTATCCTCCCAGAACAAAACAAGGCCTTTGAGCTCTTAAGACCTTTAGTGACAGGCCAGTACAGCACAGTGGAGCAAACCTGCATAAAGCCAACCAAGAAAAGCTTATTGAAACACAGCAGGTGGACGAGCACAGAGTGGGGAGGTCCTGCTGCCCAGGGCCCCACTGGTGCAAGGCAACCAAGCAAGGGAAAGGGGGGAGAAGTCTGCAAAGCCAACTGTGTTTGGACAAGAGCAGGGGAGTATCACATGTGTATACCATGTCATTTGACCTCAGCAAGGAAAAAGAAAGAAGGAAGAAAACTGAGCAGAGGAGATACACACCTGAGAACTCCCCTATGGGCCATGTCCAGCGAAGCACAGAGAGACAGGGGAAAAAAAGGAAGTGAAAAAAAGGATCAATCAGTGACTGAAACCAACAAAACAAAAATATTTGTTCCAAAAAAAAAGTAAATTAACAATGATTGAGCCATTTCAATGTCCAAAGGCATGAAATAGTAAGGACAGGACCTGCCATGACTGTAGATGGCATGACTCTACATACAGGACATTAGAAACAAAAAGTCAAGGGAAGGTAACTTGTGGCACAACTGCAACCACAAGCCTCAGCTACCCCCAGTTTTCCAGGCATGAATCTCAGGCAATCACATCTTTCCAGACTGGATAAACCTTTGTTTTCTCTTTATTCAGTCATGTACCACTCCATGCAGAACAGCTGGTTCCCATTACCTTCTCATTTCCCCTTCCCACTACAAGTTCTGCTAATAACTGTGCTCTTTAGTGACACTTCAGCTCACAAAAGGCAGATTTATCAGTACTAAAATCTAGCCTTTTGCTTCCACCTTTGCCAGACTTTCTTAGTGCTTTCTAAAGCACTTTCTAAAAAAAAGAAAAAGTACAAATCTACCTTTCTTGGTCAGGTATATGACCTCCAAGGTCTCTCTCTGCCTTCCTCCCCTTGTACAGCTGCAGCAACATGTGTTCATTTTAAAGACCACTTTTATGTGGTCAGAGTCAGTAGCCAGAACTCAATAAATGGATTAATGACATTAACATTTCTCACACAAAATTCACAGAACCACCTGATTTCATCACAGGCCATCTTGCAGGTTTGAAAAGGAACCTGGAGAAGCCTTCCTATTCTCCTTGCCTGCTGTGTGATCACCTGCAAGGGTTTTGCTGCTCTGCTCAAACCAGGATGTTGTCCCAGCACAGAAATGTCCTCTTCATAAGCCACAGTTACATGGGCAATGTTCACTAAAGTCTGTACATGTTTATGACAAACCCAAAATCAATCACTGCTCTTTGGGCAGCCTTATTACTGGAAAAGGTGAAGCATCTTGGACTTGAACTGAAACTGTGGTGATCAACCTTCCAAGGTTTGGGCAACTGAAATCTTTGGCCCTTTAAAAACAACAGTCTGTATTTCTCACCTATCCCTGGGTCAGACTACAAGCTATTCCAAAGGAGAAGTGGATTCCCAGAAGGTAGGCTTCCAGAAGTGGGAAAGAGGTTGTCCAAAGCACTTCATACACCAAGCAAATTATTTTCCTAAATAGTAATTCTTAGAAGCTGGCAAACCCTGATGCCCCAGGCATTTTGGGGAGAGAAGGAGAGCTGCAGCTGGCACAGTGATCAGTGGAAGATAGCCACATAATCAACCAGACACTCTCCTAGGTAAGGAAGCACCTGAGGACCATGGCAAAATAGATGGGCAGTGGCAAAACTGTCAGTGCTTTTAATGCTTTGATTCTGCTAGAAAGAGTTCCCTGTAACCTGACCAAAAACCTCATCCCACAGCAGGCAGATGAAGCTTTAACTGTCACATGCAGATCCTTCTGTCACCTTCACTTTAAACAAGGGTCTCAGCCCTTTTGCAATGGCTGCTAACATCCAGGTGATTCTCAAACCTGGAAATCTTGCTTTTCCTTAGAAGTCCTCATTTTCTAAGTGCCTGCACATGTTGGCTCCAGCTGCAGGCAGAGAGAGCCTGTGCATTCATCCTGAACCTTCTGGAGAACTTTCTCTTCCAACAATCTTGAGTAAGAGGTGAAACAATCAATGTTTTAACACTTCAGGCAATGGTCACCAATGCATGCACAAGAGCTCTTGCACACTGTAGGGCTAGCATCAAGCTTCTAAACAAAAAAATCCCAAACCTATCCATATCAAAAAGGTATCACAAGCACTTTGCTAACAGTCTGGATCTTCTTCTTCCATTCCTGTCACAGTAACAACTCCACAGATATTCTGTCTTAGAGAAAGCAAGAAGACTGACTACCAAAGGATACAAACTGCACTACAGACCAGAATATTTCCATACCATTTACACTTCAAGAACTTCACAAAAGGAGTTACTTTCCTGCAAACTTCAAACCAATTCCTCATTCCAGGTGCAATTACTAGTATGTAAAATTACTGGGGAGGTAAATGGGGGAAGGAAGTAGCAGGAGCAACTTTTGTCTTTGAGTTGTTTGTGTGGGAGAGCCCTGTAGAAAAGGTATCTTATTGAAACAAAAGTAATCCAAATCAAAGTGACTCAACAGTTTAAGCTATTTTCTAAGCAAGCAAGACTGCACTGCAGCTCCCTATTTCAGTCTCATCATGTTTCCATTGCCATGTCAGTTTTTTGAAAAGCTAACCATCCCAGTTCAGGGGGAAGGTGGGGGGAAGATGACTTAAGTGCTTCTAGAAGCTTAATACAGTTGTCATTGTACCAAAGAAAATAGAATTGTTCTAAACAAGTTTTTACCTAGCAGATCTGCTCCTTCATCAACATCTCCAATAACCTCAGAGCCTGCTGTGGAAAGTTCATGATACAGAGAGTCTGTGTTGATGCCAAATGCTTTGTTCACTATCCCTTGTGTTGGGCTGTTGTTGGAAGAAAGAAAAAGACAAGAACTCTTGTTACTTGGCAACACTGAGGCTAGAGTATTTCTCTCTGAACTACTAAACATTCCAGACCCTTGTGATCAAAACCCTGAGAGCACATTCCAGCTGTTCACCATCGGTCAGGTCAGGGAACTCACTGACTAAACAGAAAGGCATGTTTTACTCCCCACATCTAGGACAAGTACCTGCCATGCACAGCCTCACAGCTCACCCAGATGCTGCTGAAATGTAGCACCAGGACCTAGACCTTGCCTTGATGGAGCTCATTTTCAGTGCTCTGCCCTCTCTGCTCAGCACCTGCAGACTGGGGTTGCTCCCTCACGGAGCAGCTCTGCTCCTGCTCTTTAAACACTTGGAAAAAATCAAAACTGAAGAAAGCCTGAGGGTTCAAAAACTTACTAGACAAATGCATCTTCTTCCTCAAGCCCATGTCTTCTCTGCCTGTCTCACCCCTTTTGCTGCTCCACCTCTGCATCCTCCCTGATCCAGCAAGGCAAAAAAGCCCAGTCCTGGGTCAGCCAGCCAGATCCTTCAGCAGGTTACCAGCAACATTTGCTTTCTCTGGAGAACTCAAAGAAGGTCAGGACCCCTCCAACACACACCTGGCAGAATCTATGGACCTTCTCAAACAGCTGCAATCTGTGATTTGGTTCTGTGATCCTGAACTCAGTGTGAGCCACAGCATCAATTCCTCCCATCTCATAAAACCAAGTGCCAGAGCACAGTGAGAAGTCACAACCAGTACCTGTTACCAGTGCGCTCCAGGCGTGGGTCTTGACACATATCCAGCTCTGGAGTAGAGTCTATGATGTCCTGAACATCAGACCACTCATCACTGCTGCCCATTCCTAAGTAAGACAATACAGATCATCTACAGGATCAGGACTTTCACAGGAACAGAAAGTGGCTGATCATCACAAGTCACAAATGCACCAGTGCTGGGAAGGTGCTCTCACAACTCCAGAGCAGGAACACCATCCCCACCCCCTGCCAGAGTGTCACCAAGGTCTCTGCCCTGAATCCTCAAAAACTATGATATAATCACAGATACTTCATCCATTAAAATAAATTCCAAATAAACTTTTTATCTGTCTGGGAAAACTCTTCAATAACCATGCAGCTTTAGCTGCCATCACAGACAACACAGTGAGCTTCTGCATGGCCTCACAGAGGTTACTGTAGTTATGAACTGGCACTGTTTAATAGTAACAGAAGTCAATTTTTACACCAATTCTCAAGTCTGCAACTGGTTTAGATACCCCTCAGCCTCCCACTCTCTCTTCCTGGAACAGGGGGACACAAGCACTGGGAAGTCAATCACTTTCCTGACTCCATACCTATGCTGACATTCCTCATCTCCTGGGTGACCTGGACCTCCATGTTCCGGCTGTTGCGCTTCTCCCGTGCCCTCTTGTTGCTCTTGGTGGTGCCATTGTACTCCCCCAGGGGCTGGATGCTCTCATTCAAAGGTGTGACAGCAGCAGAGGGCACAGAGGATGTGGGAGTGTTGGACTTGGTTCCAGTGGTGCTTGGTGTGGCAGCTGCTGAGGACTGCCCAGATTCAGACATCTCATCTTGAGGGCACTGTGGCAATTGCAAAGTGGAGGAAGAACAAAAAGGGAAAAAAAGCACAGCTATACATTTCAGTTCATCTCCCATTTGTTGGTGGATGGCTGCCTTAAAGCATTATGGAAGATGATGCTTGCTTGCTGCACCAGCTCCAGGTCCAGCATTGCTGGTGACACTTAGGCACTGCAACCACAACGAAGCAGCGAGTTCTCGTGCTGAACTCAGCAAGCAAATCCCACCTGGGAAAGGACTGACAGCCTTCCTTCTGTACTGCTAAACACTGTTCTTCACAACTCACATCAGGATGTGCTCTCTTCACCATGCATCTCAGGAAAGGTGGCCTTGGACCTGAAAAGCACCTGCAGCTCATCCTGACTCTAGTGGAAGCTGAAGGGCTTTGGCACTTGCAGTAAGCCAGGGAAGCATTTCCCAAGACTGGAAGGCAACATGGATATTGCTTGGCAAGGATCTCAAGTGGCCTCTTAGAGGTCTTGGATGATGTCATTATTCTAAGCCACCAATACAGCCTGGATGAGAGAACAGCAAAGTGGTTTTGACACTACACCACAGAAGCTAAGCAGATACCAAGCAGGGATGGGCTGACTTCCTTAGCACAAGAGACCTATGTCCTCACAGCACCTTATGCAGAAGCTAGCCAGGCATGGGTCCAGCTTGGCAACAGGTATGGTCTCCCCACCTCCAGATGACAGGACAGGATGACCCAAGAATTTACAAATCAGAATCTGACAGATTAACACAGGAGATGGATTCCCAGTGTGAAATGTGCAAAAATGGCTCTCAGTTTTCCAGACATGACAGCCCCTCTTCTTGTAACACCACTGCTTGGAAGATAGGAGAGGTTTTCAAGGCTCTGCCAGGATTGTACACTGTGACCCTTGTGTGTCAAGAAAAGCAGCATTGCTTCCCAGTCAGACAATTGATGTCTTGACCAATGCTGTGCTCAGCCTCAGAGCCATTCCTCATGGCAGCCCACTCTAATTACTGCCTGCAGGGAGATGTCAAATCAATGTTATTTGTGATAACGACCTGCAATTGGGTGCAGTGACATCCAGCATCTGCACAGCCAGATCCAGCTTTCATCTTTACTACCTGCCTCTCCCCTCCTGTGCAAGTACTAGAAAGATCCTGATTCTGCTCAGAGGTTGCTCTGAGACTCCCAACCTTGGAGCTGTGATGCTGTTTCACTTCACTTATTTGGAAGTCTCATTCTCTTGTTCTAATAATAACTTCACAACATGACCAAAAAAAAACCCAAAATGAGATGAGAGAGAAGACTGGAAAAAAAAATGGTGACTTAACCCTTTGCAGCCATGTTTTATATATATTTTCTTTTTAATCTGGAATCTTATTAAGACCTTCCTTTAATGAGACTGGCCTCTGGATGCTTATCTTAGAATACCCTGCTGTACACTGCACTGTGGAAGCCAAAGGGTTTACACTGCATCTGTGCATTTATATTGGAAATTAAGATTTCTGGGTTTTAAAGCTGTGTTACCATTAAATACACTCCATATTCTGTACATGGTTTCTGCTTTGTCTATCCAAACAGTCCCCCCCAGACATGCAATTCATCTCCCTGCACATTGCCTGATCTGATCATCAAGACTGAGATGGGGACTTTTCATTTGGGATGCTCCATATGCAAACCACAATTGCCATCTCACAATTGCCTTGTACTACTTCAGCTGCAGTTTGCCTTCTGTGCTTTCTATTGTACAGAGGGACAAAGAATTCTCAAGTGTAAAGTGCATCCATAAAACCTCTTTCCCAGACAGAACTCCTGTTGTGCCAAAGGATTCAGAGATGTGCTTGCATTCACTCTAAGCCTATAAGCATAGCCAAAGCCCATGTGCATCTTAGCACTGTGACACAGACACCCAGGTGGGTCCACCTGTCCTTCCTTCTTCTTAGGTAGCAGATGTCATTAGGAATCCTTTCTCACCAGGGTCTGTGGAGCAGTATTTGTATCAGAGATACCCTGTAACTTCTTGTTGACTGCCATAATCAGCCCCTCACTCAGAACACATCAGTGAGTAACCACCCTGCTCTTTCCCTTAGTCTTTGGTCATACATCTGAGTTTTACATTTACCTAGCAAACCTACCAGCCTGGATCAGAGAATTCCTCCTCAGTGTAAATACTGCTGAAGCACTCCTCTTCACAGTCCAGAAGCTCTACTGAACATTGCTGGCAGCCTCCTTCTCTTGCCCCCAGTGCTTCATAATGCTAAGCATTCCACTAGGTGCAGGGCTCTCCTCTACAGCACAGGAGGCATCCTCCATAACCCACAGCTCACCCAAAGGATACTCTTCACAACTGCACTTACCTACAGCCATACCTGTCAACCTCCTAAACATCAACTGTGTAGTAGTGACCTCCAAAATGCATTGCAAAGGCCCAACATTCATAGCAGTCCTATGTCACCATGAGAAGCCACAACTGTATGGTTATAACACTGAAAGCATAGTACATAAAAACAAAAATGTTAAGGACTTTCATCTCCAAAACATGATACAGAACAAATGTAAAACTGAACATAAAAGTGAAATCATTTCATGACAGCAACTAAAACAGAAAATAGTAATAATAACTATACAAGGACTCTTAAAATGTAACTCCAGGATGGCCCCACCAAAAGAAAAAGGAAAAGCAGGGAGAAAAGTCAGGCTGTACATACTAGGAAGGTGAGTCACACGTGTGCAGATGATGTCAGTGAAGTATCAGAGCTGCTGAAGAAGAGGCAAGCAGTGCATGAGCAGTACTGCTGAGATTTCAGTCATGCAAAAGGTTTAAGGAACAGCAATCCAGTCAGAGAGGGTGGAAGAAGCAGCTTGCAGGAAGAAAATCTCCATTCCAAACTGCAAGACTAGTGAGTGAGTCAGTCATAGCCTTCATTATCCATAGGTTTGCTCCACACTCTTAGAAAATCCTCCACAAGACACTAGCCCTTCCAAGTTTGCACAGCCAAAGCTCTCCACCTCCTCTCCTGCTTAGCCTCCTTAAGTCCAGCAGCTCATTTCTGAGTTTCCCTCATGAGCACCAACACAGACCCCAGCACTGCCTTGTCAGACACACTTGGAGCAGCACTCCACTGCTTCTGCACAAAGCTTTCTTCTAACCAGAAATGGATTTTTTTCCATCTTGCCTGACACCACCACCACCAAATCACTGAAACACCCAGTCAGCAACTGGGACACCAAAGCTTCCAACCTTTCTGGGTTTCTGTTGCATTCTCCTGCAATGCAGATGCTGTGAGATCAGTGAGATCCACTCAGCTTCTTCCAGAAGTTCTGCCATGGTCCTGCTCAGTCAGTCTGTGGATCTAACCTCAACATCTCCCCAGCTCTTCTTTAAAACTTAACCCCTGCTGCTCCCAACTGATTGCTAGAGAGCTGAAGGGTATGTTCACACCACAGTGTGCAGCACTACCTGGAGATTCCAAGGAACAAATGGGTCCCAGCACCAGAAGTGAGTTGGTCTCTGTGCATTTTGGCTGTTTTCTGTGTTCTTGCAGCAGCTCTGTGTTGGCACAGCACTAGTCTGAAGAAACACATCCATGCTCTTCAAATCTTCATTTCCACCATCCCTAATTACATTCCTTCACAAGGCCATGGAACAGAATCACTTCTGCTCCAGCCCAAACCAGGACACACTGCTATTCCCCAATTCCAGGCAAAGCTCTCCAGAAATGACTGTAGGACCCAACTGGCACTCTGCAAGTTGCTACACTGCCCAAACTTCTGTGCCTTTAACACTACAGCAAGAGTTGGGTTCTAACAACAGTCTCCTAGCCTTACCCTATCCAAAGATCTTGCTTTTGGATATCCACCTTCCATGACAGCAGAGGGCTGACAAAGTGCTCAGGTTTGTGCTGTACTAGGCCTGCCTACTTTACAAAGACAGAGCTAAAAAAGGGAAGTTGCTGCTTTCTTTTCTGCCTAAATTTTGAATTTGTCTACATTTCTTGTGCTATGCATCAAGGAGGCCACTCCTGCAGAGCCCCCCAGGCCCAAGTACCACTGATGTAGTCTGGAGACATACAGAATGGGTACAACAACAACTGGGTTGGGGGGGGTTTCCTTCATTTTTTTCCTCCTCTTTGCCTTTACTGCCTCAATGTACAGGACAGAGTGGTAAGCCATGCTAGGCAGACACACCACTGGCTCTCAGGCCTGTCACCAGGCATTGGTGGAACATCATTCAAAGAGAAGAATCTGCTGGGGTCCTTAGCACAAAGACTTTGAGAAGTCTACAGGTACAGCTCATGGGAAATGTAAGTCACCATCTGTAGTTTAAGCTGCAAACACCTGCAGTCAGCTGTCAGCTAAGACTACAACCTCTAGGTCTTTGGGCTCAGATCAGTCTCTGAAGGGCAGAGGAGAGCACCACAAGCAACAGGCAGAACCATGCAGCTGCTTCAGCACAGTTGCAGTGCTCTTTTTCCTCACAAGCCCCAGTGCAGAAGGCAAAGCACTGAAGGTGACAACTGTACTGAAGGTAGGCAATGCAAGTTTAGAGCACAGTGCAAGATCTGGACATCCAGAGAGGATTAGGAGATCTTTTTTAATGAAGATAGAAAGGCCAGAACAGTGGTCAGGCAAAAAGGACAAACAATGGAGAGCAAGTGCAACCCAATGTTTGCTCTCAGCTGTACCAAGGTGAGACTGGAGACAGGTTCCACCATTACCTTTCCCAAATAAGCTATAAAAGTGGTGTAGGATTTATCTTCCCTAAATCTCTACCTGCTAGATCTGCAAAGAGAATATCTTCCCCCAGCACAGCTACCAAGGGAGAGGCTGCAAAGGGTTATGGACACAGATTGGTCTCGATCTTAATGCAAAGGTGGGATGCTGTTGGACAGTGGGAGAGTGTGAAACCCTTGCTCCATGAGGGGCTAGAAAACCTTGTAGCTGGAGTTGGACTGCAGCTGGCCGAGGTCACTCAGGTGCCAGTGGTCCAGAGTGGGGAGGATCTTGGCCCCTATCTGCCCACGTACCATGCCATCCGCCAGGGGGAAGACGTTCAGGGAGCTGGGACGTTCCTTCCTGCTACACAGAGACACAGAGAGAGAGAGAGAGGGAGGGAGAGAGGGGAAGCAACCTGTTAGCCATCTCCAAAGTTCTGCTAGAAAAGAAACACCACACTAGCTCCTAGGAAATATCAGTCACTAGAAACTGAACTAGTTTCCCCTCACCCAGCAGCTGCAGGAACTCCCAGCTCCTACCCTGCCATGGTGTTGTCTACTCAGAGCCCTTCTGGCTACTGCTAGAGCCACACCTCTTCTTGAGGAGGCTCTCAAAGGGAAGGGATCAAGTGACTGCAACAGGCATGACTGACTTCTCCACCAGCACAAAACATGCTGGGGGAATGCAAAAGTGCAGGGAGCCATCAGCCAATTTAAATCAGTGCTCTCTTCTGAGAAACAAAGATACCTTGGCAAAACAAGGCAGAGTAAATAACCCTCACAGCAAATAAATAAAGCTCCCATAGATCCTAGAGATGTCACCACTGGGTCAGGAAAAGAGGATTTTAAGCAAGAGGCATCTACCCAGCATTTCTGTACACTGCCATCCCAAATCTAGTTAGCTCCAACAGCAGCAGTCAGATGGTTCTGGATCACTTCCAATATTATGCAAGAAAATATCTGTATTCTCTGATTCCCTCTCCACATCCATATTAGAGTGCACTCAAAATCCAGATTTTAAACAAGGTATAAATGAATGCATCATTCCTATTGCCAGATAGCTGGGATTTTGTTTTTTTCATCCTCTTCTCTCTGGCAATTGCAAGTGACTAGCTAGCTGCAGATTTGATTCTGAATATAAAAGCTGGCACAGGTTTTGAGACCAAGTTCCAGTGGGAGAAACTCCAGATCAAGCAGTGGAGGTGGAAAAGGCTGCAGCAGCAATGCTGAAAGCAGTAACTGGGTTTGTGTCAGAGAAGCAGGCCTGCAGGGACAGAGCACACATCTATTTAGGGGATATCCCAGCTACCTCTACTAGCTGGACTCCAGTGGCTCTGCAGACATGAACTGAGCTGATCCTCTAGGTGAAATGCACCCAGAAAGGGGGTTCTTCACCTACTCCTGGGTGGACCTTCTGCCTACTGGTGCAGGTGATGAAATCCCCCTTCTGTACAGCAGTATTAGTAACAGTTGACCTTCATGTGCCTTTCTTTCATGATCCCCAACACTGGTCTGACCATCAGGCTAAGCAACCACCACAGCCTCACCTCACTCAAGTGAAATGACTGCAGCAGGACCCAAGGTCCCCTGGATGTACTGAAACACAATCACACAGGAGATGGTACATTCCTTCTGAGGAATAATTACTTGCTGTGGCCTGTCTTGGGCAGGCAGAAAAGGCAGACACTAGACACTTCTAGTGTGGCCCAGCAAGGAGATTTGGGATGCACTTTCCCTAAGAATCTAAGAATTAAAATCCTCTCCTTAAGATCTTTTCATACATGGAAGTCAAACCCTCTTACAAAGGCAGCACCTGACTGGATTTTGGAGGAAAACAGATCACTGGCAGAACCTGATGAATCTTTCTTTTGTAGAGAACAATCATCTTTCACCAGATTCAAACCCAGTTTGATAAATGATAGAGATTATCAGTTTCTTTGTAGCTTTCCCACTCAAAAAGTTTCTTCCTGATGTGTTATCCTAGAAGCCTGGTGGCTCCCTCTGCCTCACCCCAGGTGCCAGGTGACAAAAGAGGGCAAACATGCCAAGTACAGTACATTCCCAGCATCACACTGTTGCCACTGGGGATGAACAAAGTTGAGATGCAGCAATAGGATTTACCTTTTCCTCCATGACTGGCGATGACTGCAGTGACAAACAGAACAGCCACAACAGAGCAGCAACCACACCAAAAGCAAGACAAAACAAAAACAAAACAACCATTAGAGAGCAAAGGGCATGCAAACATGCAACCCTATGACAGACACAGGGTCCACATGCACTGTAATTCACACCATGTGGAGGTGTGCACCTATCCAGTACCCCTCTGGGATGGCAGGAGACACCCACAGCCCACACACCACCACCACACCCACCCCCAGAAAAAGTTCTTGCACAAACCTCTCCCAAGTGACAGGCAAACATACTCACTGTACTTACAGTCTTATGCAAATGTGCACCCCTATGCAGTCTAACACACCCAAGCACATCCACAGACACAAAGAAACAAATGCACTCAAATTTCTATGACAGGCCATGAGAAATTCTGCCCTTGTCCCCTCCTCCCCCTCACACACACACTTCAGTGCACCAAGATACACCAACACTGCTGTTCACCCCCACCCAGCTGTGCAGGGACACAAACCCACACATCTGACCTCAGTGCTTGTGCACAGGCATAGACAAACACAGAGCTACCCCCACACACACACACCAACAGTGCAAAGCTTGAAATGAAGGCAAAAGGCTCATTTCCCACCAGTGGGGGGCAAAGCCCCATCAGGAGCTGTCACAGACAGGATTGCTCTTTTTCTTTCTCACAATACACAGCCAAAACTTCTTCAATTTGAATTCTGCCTTTCCCTGAGCAGCAGTGGGGAGCCACAGCAGACAGAGGTATTTACATCTCCTATGCCAAGACCTGAATTTCCTTTCTACATCACCCCAGTATCAACTGACATTCTATTTAAGTGTTACAGACTAAAATACAAGTTACTGAAACATCCTCACTTACTCTTCCTTTACTCTTAAGATAATTATTTATTCTTAATTTCAGTTAATTTGCTCTTTCTTAATCTTCAAATCTTGTTCAATGCTTTTCTTCTGCATGTCATCATACCACATGACACTGCAAAGACCTTCAGAGCTTTCCATTTCTCTCTTTCCCCAGTGTTTTCACCTCCATGCCTCTGCCCAGGCTGCCCTTTAGTGTACAGTCTAACATGATATCCCCATGCCTTTTTTTTTAGCCTAACACTTCCTAAAATCTGGGGGTTTTGAGTGCAGTTCAGCAATGTTCACTAGCTGAAGTTCACACATACTGATCCAGATGAGGCAGCCATATTTTGTAAGAGATGAGGGAAGATGCAGCTAGCAAGCACTTTTCTGAGTCCTCCTGTCTATTTCTCAGACTAACAGCTCCCACAGCTTCTGGTCAGCATGTGCAAAACCTTTCAATACCCCTCAAGGCCAGCAGAAACTTCCAAATTTAGGAAAGACAGGCAATGACAAAAGATATCACCTCCTAGAGCACACTACTTTGGCAATGTGGTTCCCTTGGAAAGCACTGCTTTAGTTTAAAACTTCCTGGGTCAGGAAGGTCACCACAGTGTTCATTCTCTCAGGGGATGACTAACACAAACAGTCATCTGCCATCCATAAAGCTGCCACACAAACATCCTTTTTGTGGCTGAGCATTTTCATAGATGATGCTTCATCCAAGTAATGAAGTGTTCTGTGCTCTATAGCTCTCTGAGCAGCATTTATGGCACACCAGTTCTACTTCTCACCCTCTGGACAATGCTGCTGGTGTCTTCACACACCAGTTAAACCCAGATGTATCTCTGCTGAGACCAATGGAGCTGCAACTTTTCTGTGGCTTCAGAACAAATTCAAAGCATAGGACATACTTCTACATACTGAACTGCTTTCCTACCACTGCCTCCTGTTAGAAAAGGCTGGTTCTTCTTGGTTTGGTGCTCTTAAAATGGGGCAGAGGGGTCATGTCTTTGGCTTAAGGAGGTCTACTGAGTGACTGACTGACAGAAAGCCTCCCTTGGAGGAACAGGGCAAAAGAATCCTGTAATGGCTAATGCATTTCATTGCTACAGTTCTGCTGGCTATCACTCACACAAAGACACACACACACACACAAAATACTTTGACACCTCCATCCACTTTACAGATCAACCTTTTACATGCTATCTGAGAAGGCAAATGTACTTTTCCAGAGGCTGCCCATCAATAGGAGCATGACAAAACCTAAGCTTTGTAACAGAACACAGAAAGCTGCTTATCATCAAGCCTCAGAACACACAACTCACACCCCATCACAAAACAAGCTTCAGCTACAACCCATGCCCACAGGGAAAGATCCTGCTTCTAGTTTTTCTTCTCAGTTCTAAGTTCCCAGAGGGCAAAGATTACATGGAGAGGTTATGATCCTACCTTCTCCCAGGCAGACTACCCTCAGTTTGATTATTTCCCCCAACTTGCTGCATCTTGGATCGCTCAATGTGTTCCACATAGGTCTGGATCATCTGTGGAGAGAGAAAAACCCATGAGCCAAACAGGAAAGATTCATTTTCTGCTCAGGTTTGATATTCTCCAGCATCCATCTCCAATTCCCTTTTTTTTTTTACTTTGCACATCTCCTTGTGTTTTCTCTTGCCTTCTAAGCTGATGATGTGAGGGGACTAACCTGACACAAAACTCAACAGCTAATCAGGTCAGAAATGACTTCATCTCCTAACAGAAGAGTCATGAAAGAGCACATCCCAAAATAATGTGAGATGTCTCCTGGAGGCTCACTGGCAGTGGGAGATGAGCTAGTGGGACACTGTTCACAGAATCACAGAACAGCTGGAGTTGGAAGGAACCTCCCCAGGTCCATCAGGTCTAACACTCCTGCTCGAACAGGGTCACCTAGGATAGGTTGCCCAGGACTGTGTCCAGGTAGCTTCCAAATAGCTCCAAAGATGGAGAGTCCATCATGTCTCTGAGCAACCTGTGTCAGTGCTCATCATCCTCAGAGTAAAGAAGTTTCCACTTAAGCTCAGAGGGAGTTTTGTGCCAGCTGCCTCCAGCCTTGCCACAGGGCACCACTGAAAAGAGCCTTGGCACCATCCTCTTTACAGCCTCCAGCCAGATTCTTTCTGATGTTCCCAAAGTTCAGAAGCTCTAGTCATCACCAGTGTTGGAAAGCTGAAATCTTTGATGTGACTTTACATATAGGCCAAGAGTTTCTTTAGTCTGCACTGAAGAGATGCCATCCTACCTCTGTGTGACGCTGGTGCAGAGCATTATACTCCTTCTTCATTTCTGACTCCCGCTCCTCCAGCCTGGAAACTACCAAGAGAAGATTCCAGACATCAGCTAACACACACCAGGCTCCCAAAAGAAACCACAGGTCTCAAAGAACTGTTAGAAATTAATTTCTACCCACTGAACAAACCAAAGAGAAACAGAATAATGCACACTGGGATGTGGTCTTCATTACAAACTCAGTTCCCAGCTAGCTGGATGCTTCCAAAATGAGCAGATCAAATAGTGCCATAAAACCATAAAAGCAGAGTTCTTCAGCAGTATCCTGTGCTCCATGAGTGACCTAACCTGTCAACACTGTAAGTCATCCTCTGGGGTGAGCAACTCTGGCTATTTGAGGAGCAGGAGTACTGGACAGAACATCAATGAATGCTGAGAGGAACCTCAGCCAACAAAAAGCTGCACATGGTAAGGAGGCATTTGTACAAACAAACAGACAAACAAATCAACACATGTGATAGTTTCCATCAGGAAAAAAATGGGGGATTTAATTCAGGGACAAGGAGAAACTAGAAACCTATGGTTTTAGTATGAAAAAGCTTTTCCAAGTGGCAGTATATGTCTGAGAAAGGCAGAGTAGAGAATCATCATGGCTGGTGTACAAATCTGCTTACTCTGATCTGCATAGTTTTTGGTCTTCAGCTCCAGCTGTCGAGTCTGAAATTCAAGGTGTTCCACTTGGATTTGTAGTTCTTTCTTCTCCTGCTCCAGTGCATCTTCAAACTCTATAAACTTCTGAATGGGGAGGAAACAGAGAAGGAGGCAGAAGTAAGTGTAAAATGTGCTTGTCCTGTGTGACTTTTCCTCTCCTCTCAAAAAAAACCCCAAACTGAATCTACGTAACAAAATAGGAAATAAGAATTTTTAAGTCCTGTAACTGGAAAATAGCATTTAATCAGGCTGAAAAGTCTGTATTCTATAAGGAATTACTTGCTATCTTTAATGTACAATTAACATATGAACCATGGTCCAACAGGAGTTATGAGAAGCAGCACAACTCTACCACCCTCAGCAATGCTGCTCTTCCTCATGCCAGGCTGCATTTTGATTCCTGTTAATCTGATGTCAGTGAAGACCAAATCCATTGCCATGGTCATACATTTACAAACATGTACATCAGAAACCTTCAGACCAATTCTTCCACTTGTGCTGTTTTAGAGAGCTTCCCTTTTAATTCACCCAGTGGATGAGTTTTGCAGGAACAGGCACAATTCTGGGCAGCTCAGAGCAACCTCTCCAGCCAAAGATGGTGACCAGTCCCAGGGGTAAACTCCAACAGGGCTCAAGGGCTCTGTGGTATGCAGGAGCCAAGGAAAGGTGGAGGGAAAGAGGCACCAGAGGGGATTCTCAGATCAGAATTTAACAACTTTATATACCAAGCAAGAAAAAACTTGGCTAGCAGCTCTGGGTCAAGCAGGGAGGGAAAGGATCATTGCTGCTATCTCTCATGAGCAACAACAAGGGGGCAGTTGTGCAGACAGCAGTGTGGACTCCTGCACAGAAAACAGGGCTGAAGGAAAGACTGCTCCAAATATACTCCTGTCATGATGGGAAAACCAAAAGAACAATAGCTAATTTCAGGCTTATCCTTTCAGTAAAATGTCACTTTTAACCTGGGAGCTTTAGTCACTCTCTGCCCTGGATACTAGCATCTAGAGCAAAGAAAAGCAAACAAGGGCAAACACTCACTTCAGCTCTGCTGCAGAGAACTGATAGCACACATTACTCTTGGCAAGGGCTGTAGTCACAGTTGCTGTCAGGAAATATTTAAACTAAACAAGGTCCCTGGAAAGTGAATGCTACCTTTAGGTCTCTGAGGGTACTTAAAGATGCCTGGCTCCTGTGCTGTATGTGCTCCTGAGAGCTGTTCTGTAGCAAACACTGAAGCATACCCCTATGCAGTAATGACCCATCATCCATACTTCTGCACTCAGAAACTGAGCTACTTCTAGTAACAATCCTGACACACACTTGTGGGAAAAGCTGTCTGGCTCAGAAAACACTGGCTGTGTTAAGCACAGACACCCTCTCCACAGCAAACCAACTCTGAAGCCCTGTACCACCACGACTACAATGGCCAGGGCACTGAAGCTCTCTCTCTAGCTTCAGAACAAGTCCTACCCTGGCCTTACAAACCCAGAAAATTCCAGTCTTCTTACATGACTCCTCAAAAACTACACCCAAGGAAGCTAAACCAACAGCCATCTGCATCAACCAGTCCAGTCTCTGAAACACAAACCCATCAGCTGAGCAGCAAGAGCTGCTAGGAGCAGGAGCAGCCCTGGAATCAGAGCTGCAGAGGAAGAAAGAGAGCAGGAACTACAGCCAGAAGAGTTTTAATCTACCATTACAATGTTTATAGAACAAGAGGAGGAAGCAATGGGGCTGTGAGGAGCTCACAGGGGTGCTCTGCTCCTGGCCCTTGCTGTCTGCAGACTGCTCCTTAGGTTGAGCTCAGAGTTTCACCAGCATATGCACATCAGCTGGCTGGAATCTCCTCCTCTTAAAAGCAGAAAGACTGGGGAAGCAAAGCCTTCTCTCACCCTCCCCTGAACTCTGCAGTGTTGCAAGGCAAGGCAATTTCAATTTAACAAGTAAAGCTTCATTGTGCTCTAAAAGAGACAGAATCTGGTGTAAACCATTTCTGGGTAAGATTCCCAGGGAAATGAAAGCACTGAAATGCACACTCAGGTTATTTTGTTGAATTCTGCATCTAAAACATGCAGAGCACTTGACTGCACTCTCAGGATAAGCCCTGAGCACATTTCCTATGACTTTCCCTGGAATAATGAGCAGTGACACTGAAGCCATCACTATGTTTACAGAGTGCAGACAACTGAAAGGCTACAGCATTTATTCTGCTTGCAGACTTTTCAAAGTGTGCAGTCAACTCACCACAGCAATGAGTCAGGTTTCATTCCTACATACCTGTATTTATAGAAACAATCAAACATGGTTTAGCCATGTCTCCTCTTCCTGCACTTGCTGCTCTGCAGTGCCTTTCATCTTTAACTGGGCTTTTAACTTTCTTTTCCTTCCTGCCCAAATTTATTGCAGTTTATTGTGGGGGTTTTTTCCCCTCCTTATGGCTGCTTTCCAGCTGCATTTTCTAGAAATACCAGAAATGCCAAGATCCTTCTCCCACTATAAAGGATCCTGTCACCTCAGAAACTGAACATTTATTTTTTAATTTAATTTAATTCAAGACTGTTGAGAAATGTAGGAACCAATCTGCTTGGGGAATGTTCAGATTTACTCCTGAAACACTTTCCTGAATAATCTAATTACAGAACAAGTAAAAATGAACAACCACCAAAAAAATATCTTCACCACCCCCCAGCTACACACCTAGAGAAGCAGCAGTTTCATTTGCTGCTGCAGTTGGAGGACAGAGAGAAACCATGCCAACAAAAGAGCTATTTTCCTAGTATAATCTCCATCTCCTCACAGGGCTTTGCTGGAACCACTCTGTGCTAAAGCTCTATTGACAAACCCTTTTAATTACAGCCAAAGGCTAAATCCCCACCACATCACACTGGCTCAGCTTTCACCTCCCTCCTAACTTGAGATGCCCTTCTCCTCCTAATTCTCCATCCAAGAGCATGCCACCCAGACCAGGCAGGACTGAAGTTTTTAGCAGCAAGACAAATGAATGGACTTTTAGGAAAACACTTCCAGATTTCTCTCTAAATCAGGAAGCAAAAGAAGGTAGAAGCCTGATTTTATTCCCACTATGTAGGTCATCTTTAATAGGATTCCTGGATTTGCTACTGCTGTTTTGGTTTAATTCAGAGGGAACTGATTGAAACATTAAGTCTTCTACAAATATGGCTCATTCTTCTTACTCAGTCCTGAAAGGAAAGGGAAAACTAGAAATCAATTAACCATTTGGAGAAGAAAGAGACATGGAGACAACAACATTAAAAATTCATTTTACCCTAAGTATTCTAAGGGAAGAACAGCATTTCAGATAAACCTAATTCAGCAGATCCTGTGCTGCCTGCTGAAGAGATCCAACAGCAACATTTGTGCACAGGGACCCAAGGGCTCTTCATTCTCCCTGTCTCTAAAGCACCTTTAAGCTACTCCTGCATCAGAAGCCATCTCACCTGGGGTTCTCCCTGGGCATCAGAAGGGCTGAAAGCAGCAAAAGTCCCAGGTCCAGAAAGGAGTGAAAAACCACAGCAGAGGGATGAGGAGGAGAGGTCTCACTGCAAGGGCTGTCCCTGAGGAAAGCATGCTCCTGACTGAGAAGAGGCTTAGCATGCACTGCCACTGCCACTCACTCTTCATGACACAAGTGAGCTCTCATCAGGGTATTCAGGCAGGCTTGAGGGGTTTCTTCCACTAAGCCAGCAGCAGACATTTCACACAGCACTGAGGGAAGAGCCTTCCTAGCCACCAAAAGCAGCAGAGATTGCAATTACCTTGCTGAGGAAGATGAGCACATCCAGAAGCAGCACTAAGCAGAGGCAGGAGTTTGGAGAAAACAGACACTGCAGGTATGTTTGGATTCCTCTTGGGAACAACAGCCTCCAGAGATGGAGACAGCAGGGGCAGCACTTCATCTACAGCATGACCCTATGCCATGGTCCTCAAACTGCAGCTTCTGGACCACCCTTTATGGCTGTGGATGGCCCAGCTAAGCAGCACTGCCCAGGCTGGCTGTGCTCTCTCTCCCACCCTGACCTAACCTGCCAGGCACATCCCCCAGCACACAGCAAACCCCCTGCCACAAGGTCCTCTCTGCAGCAGCTCTTGCCATCCCAGGTAGCCAGAAACTCATACCAGGGGAAGAGAAAGAGAGAACACAAAATGAATTTCTTATTACCCAGACTCAGAGGCAGTTATGCTTTAAAACCAAGCACATATTTTGGAGTGAATGCAGCTCATTAGAGAAACAAGGATAGGGGAGGGGGGGGGTACAATCCTGACCCTCCTGAAGCTGTGGGAATGTTCTCAGTTCTGTGATTCTGTAACTTGAAGGGGACCAAGAGTTCACCTAAGAATAAAGAGGCAGAATGGACACCACTTCTTCCCATCATGAACATTTTCTGCCTGTCATATTTACAACAAGCACCAAAACCAGTTATAACAGAAGGAATCCCTCTGGTTTACTCTTGTTCCTTGTATTTTTCACCTAAGTTAGTGCACAGCCCATCCTATCTAAATGCTGCCCAAATGTTCAATGCACAAAGATGAAGCTCCCAAGCCCTGTGGGTGCTACCTAAAATCAGCAAGCCTTCACAAGGGACAAGAATATTCAGATGAATCAAATTTGTACTTCTGGCCTCAGAAATAGCACAGATTTCAATGACTTACTGAAAGAAGACACTGCAGGTACTACCCTGGCTTCATTATAAACTGAAATATTCAAGAGGATACTAGTGGGTCAAAAAAACCCCAAACAAAACCAAACAGCATGGTCTCATACTCTTTTCAAAGACATCTTAAAAGAACTGAGTTCTACTACTTACAATCAACTCTGCCACCAATCCCAGTGCCCAGGGTACTAAGTTTCAGAACTGAAACGTAAATGTGCTGACTGCATTCTTCCATTTCAGTGATTCCAAACCCAAAACCCAAATGGTCCTGGCAAAGAATCAGAGGCTTAGCTTGCTGCTCTGAGCTGCCCTTGATTTCAAGGGGGTTCTCATCTGCAGAGCCAGGTGCTGCAACTGTTTTTCTCTGATAGTTTTTCATTGCATGGAGCTCAGTTCAGATCTACACTCAGTGATTTCACTGCTCCCAGCTCCATTCTTACAGAGGTGCAGTAAAAACATTTACAAAACAGAAACAAAAAGGACCAGATAATTCCACTGATTGCTCAAGAGGAGGTACTGGTGTTTGGACCTCACTATGCCAATGCAGATAGGTGCACTGGCAGAAGAAACAGCCCAGCCTCCCAGCAGTTCTCAACAGCAAGGCTGACCACAGTGTTAATAGTTTTACTATTTTTTATCATTTTTACTATTTTTTCCAGAGCCTCTATGCTTGCTTTCAAAGCATGATTACTGAACAGGAACAGCTACAGTTAATCACCTCAGTGAGCTAAGAAAAGTGGAGTATGAAACTGCTCTATATACAAATCAGTCATCTGGCTGGTTTGCTGCTAGCCTCTATCCCCACATTTCAAGCAGGATAACTGGTCTGTAAGAACCCAGGATTACAACAACCAACAATGGCTGCCATTCTAGTCTTTACAGGGCAAATATCTAGCAGAAAATCATCTTAAGGCAGAGGAATGACTATTCCTTTGAAAGCCAGTGGTACAATGCAGATCACTTGGCTTCCTGCTTTCCTGCTCTTTGCAAAGGAAGAAAAGGGCTAAAAATAGGAGCTTATAATCAGGAATCATCACATCACATCAGGGATAAATCAAGCAGAGAGTCAGAGATGCACATGCAGGCAGAAATCTCATCATGTGGCCTTAATTTGTGGTGGCTGGTAGAGTGCAATGGGATCAGACACCAAAGGGAGCACTGGAGGGGGGGGTGTCAGTCCCAGACCTGCCTCCTTGTCCCTTTGCTGGCAGGAGATGGCAGTGCCATGGGTGCAAACACAGCCCTGCATGAAGAAACCAGGAACACACAACCTGGCAGAGACATCTGCTAGGAACAAAGGTTTGTTGGTGAAGTAGAGCCTGGCTCGTGCTCTGGGCAGCTTCCCAGGAGAGGTCACCTCACTGCAGGAAGCCCACAGACTAAGGGTGGCAATGCTGGTTGTGTTGTCCTCCTCACAGCTTGCTGGCAGTACTTAAGCAGGTTGGCAGTTTGGGGAGCTGTGCTGACAACATTTTGTCTTAGAAATCTGTGACAGCAAAAGAAAAAGGCTAACTCCTGGCTATTTAACTCTGACCTGCTCAAAATCTGATCTACAGTCCCATTATCAGGCCTGCTGCTGCTGGGTTTTACACACTACTCAAGGTGAAGACCTTGTTCTGCTCTCTTAACAGAAGCCATTTCACCCAACAGCAACTTCAGGAAGCAAGATTACTCTGTCACAAAGTAGATGGCTACCACAAAGTACCTGACACTCTAATCAGCAAGTAACACCTTCTACTGGAGCTCCTGCACAGGCAACAGCCACAGCTGGACACCAACAATGCTACAGCCTCAGGAACAGTGTGTTAAACCTTTTCACTCTGACAATCAGAAGCCACTTCTCAGAATTCCAGTGGCCACCAGTGAAATGTTCCCTCTGGAAGTAACTTTCATTTCAACAGCTGGTATCCAGGGAATTCTGCTGCTCAGCCTAACCCAGCCTATACTGATACAGCTCCTTTTCAGAAGGGCATCAGAGGGCTGTGTAACAATCTCAAACTATGAAGAGATGCTCAGATTTTTATCCCAACAGCTATGTTATACAAAGCCCAGTCATTTCTTTAGCAAAGCTGAAATGGGAGATTAAGGAACTCAACATCACTGATGCATTTCCCAGCAAATGCTCCTAGTTCATCTTCAGGGGCAGGAAAGAATTATCTCTATCACTGTTAACTGCATTAACACCAATCCCAGTCCTGCATCTGAGACACCCAATGGGATGTTCAATCTTTGGGTTACAATCCTAGTTAGTTTTATTGCTAGATTTCTTTGCAAGGAGAGGCAGACTCAGAATCTAAAGATGATCACCCTTCATACAGTGGTGTGCTGACTGCAGGCCAAAGCAGTAATCAAGCTGTTACTGTTGGTAAGGATGGCTACTGAGTTTATTCTACCACTTCAGAGGGAAAGGAGAACATTAAAATCATTGTAATTCAGACTGCTTACTTAGAGATGAATTTGAAGCAGAAGGGTCTCCAGAAACACAGCTGCTTCCTTTTTTAATATATGCTGTTCATTTGATTAGCTTTGGTTGCTGAGTTTTAATCATGACCTGCAACACTGGGATCAATACTCATGTTCAAGTGGCATCACTGACAAAAGCCATGGGAGGAGAAAGAAAAGATTATTACTATCCCCATGATTTCAGGTTTGCCTCACCCAGAAAACAGGAGATCATTTTACAGACTGACAACTTGTGCTGATCTTTACTTTGGGACAATTAAATGGATGTGTTTTAGAAGCTTACAAGAAGTAAGGAGGAAAAAGTATCATCAGCATGAAATCTCACATTTGCATGCTCAGTGGATAAAGATCATTACAAACATCACAGTACTCCATGAAAATGAAGAATCCAGTTTCCTCAGGACAGCTGCACAAGAGGACTCAAGGTAAACTGGAAGAATGCTCTAATAACCACCCAGATTCTGCTGCTCATTCTGGTGGTGAAACCTGACACTGCCTGCAGGCTCCAGGAATGGATGAAGAGGAGTCTGGAGAACACAGACAGCTGTGCAGCAAGCCTGCAGTTCATCCTTGCCACTTACTTTTAACTGCATGCTGTGGAAAGGATCCATGTGATATGCAAAGCCTTCCTTTGTCTTGTATCTACTATTCCCAAATGCCTCCCCCCTGCCATGCTATGAGGTCACCCCCGAGCTGCAGAAACGCCCATTAATCAGCTACTGTTGAGGTCAAGTTTCAGGGTAGGGAAACGGAGAGTGCCCTTCCCAGGCTGGGACTCCTTTCACAGAGAAAGAAAATACAAGGAAAAAGGGTAAAACAAGAAAAAAAGTGCTGAGAGTGGAGAACACCAGAGGCTGGAGCACAGAGCATCACTTTTATCACCCTTCCTCACCATCTCCTTACAGGGAATTAGCATTAGAGGGAAGGACAATATTTGAAGTATCCCTTAACAGAAGGAGGGGAAGGGAAGGGGCTTGAAAAGCCTTTCTGTTGTTTGAGATGCAGGCAGGAGCTAGTGAACTTGCAATATTGCCACCTAGTCTGACAGCTCTTTAAGTACCTCAAGCCACACAGAAACCCGTGGCAAGGACACTATGCACATGCTACAGGAGCATCAACTGATACTGCAAATCAATCAGTCAAGACCTTTCTCTGCTATTAACACCCTCTTTGTTTCTTTGGACAGCCTCCACCGTTCCCTGGTGACAGTTGAAATTTCACTGGAAGCAGTTCTGATGCAGCAAGAGGTCTGAAGGCCACCTCCACACCAGGCAGAGATCTGCCTTGCTCTGCTGACCTTCAAGAAGCAATGCTGACATCCACCAGCTGTCTCCAGGCTGCTGTGCTTCTGGCCTGTGCAAGTATTTATGTGCATTTACTGCTGCTCACTGACTGTGGAATTAGTGCCCAAACATAAGTGACAACCTCTGCAGAGACCAGCACTTAGGGCACACAGGGATGGTTTTCCTCCAGAGAAGAAAAATCCAGAACAGTAGGAAAGCAGCTTACATCAAACACAACGTCTCATTAAGTGTGGAGCCAATAAAGCTTGTTTTCCCTTGGGATTTCTGCTGGTGTATGCCAGCCCTTTCCCCATCCCAGCTCTACCCCCACGTGTCTTCTGAGCTGACACAAGAGACAGCATCTGCACACTGGCCTCACCTGCCCCAGATCCACATACTGACTGTCCTGCTGCCTGCTACTGACCTGCACACTGACAAGCTCTGTCTCTCTCCCCTCGAGGCAGAACCTTTACCTGCCCTGCCTCTCTTTTGTGTCTCACCAAAAAAGTAACCAGCCCTTTTGTTCACAGATATGGTTGAAAGCAGCCACCAGCTCCCTGAGTTACTGGGGTGACTGCTGAACAGAGCTGTCAGATAAGCTTCATTTCCTTCAGGAATCAAACTAAACCCAACACTTAGCCACTAAAAATAAATAAATACCATGATTTAGCATACACCACTACAAATACCAGAGTCACAAAGAGGGGGAAATGGACTGGAGGAGAAAAGGCTGAGAGAGCTGGGGCTGCCCAGCCTGGAGAAGAGACAGCTCAGAGAGACCTCACCAGTGTGTGGAAGTAGCTGCTGAAGGGAGTGAGGATGAGGGAGCCAGGCACTTCTCTGGACAAGAGGCAATGGGCACAGGTTAAAGCACACAGAATTCCATCTGAACACATGGAAGCACTTTTTTCCTGTGGGGGCAGACAAACCCTGAGACAGGCTGCCCAGAGATGTTGCAGAGTCTCCATCTGTGGAGATGCTCAAACTCTGATGGGATGTGGTCCTAGACAACCTGCTCCAGCTGACCCTGCCTGAGCAGAAGCTGTTGGACTAGGTGATCTTGGCATCCTACTGCCAAACTAAAGGAGTCTGTGATTCCATCAACCATCATACCAGGCAAGCAATAATTACTCTATGTTCATACACAGCACATAAAGAGATGGAAGCAAGTAAAACCCCCCAAAATCCAGTGCAATCCCACATCTTCAGCAGCCTGGAGGTCACATAAAACCAAAATGCTGTGTACTAAGGCCCACAGCCCCAGAGACTGACAGCACTGTCTCATTTCAAGGAGCTTCTGTTTTCAATCCCCTTGAATCCTAGGTGTTTCTGCTGTCCTATTTTAGGACAAGTGGAAACTATGGAGTCACTCTGCCACCCAAGTCTTTAGAAAATAAAGCAACCATTTGCTTTTGGTAAAGATTGTTTTAAAAGATAATCCATAAAATCATCCTGGAGAAAGAGACAGAAGAGTTTGAGAAGGAAAACTTGCCTTTATGGCATTCAACAAAAGTGAAATGTGAGTTGTTAGAAACAGCCCTCATGAAACAAAAAAACACCTACAGAGTCTGTTTGTGCCCAATTTCTGCACCAAGATGAACCAGGAAGATCTGGTGGCTCTGCAGTGGTGGTAGCAAGACAACACAATGCACATGGTTATGCCACAGAACAATCCCTGCTCGTGGTTTCAGTTACTTTGAAGTCAATAAACTAATATGAAGTAAAAACAACTCAGAGTCTTTTGAGGTGGTGTTCCAAAAGAACAGACCAGGTTTTCCACTCCAACCCCCAGCTTTAAGTGTTGTAACTAGATCTCACCCCAAGACTTGAGGCACAGCACAGGAAGCTCCAGAAGTGAGATGAACCTTCCTTGGTTACTATGGGCACTGCTCCAGAACAGCAGGCCACACTCTGGAGGGAAAATCATCTTTCTGGTTTATCATCATCTCCAGTTATCTGGGGGAGAGTAGAACTCTCTGCAATGCAAAGCTCTTCACATCCAGAGCATCTCATTTACTGCACAGTAAGCAGCACATGGAAAACAGGTGCATAGAAATAATGTACTACCTGTTCTATGCAGAGGGAAGCAACAGCCACATACTCCACACATGATCTTGTGACAGGCATTATGCAGAGGCAGGATAATCATTTGTTTTCATAAAGAGCACCTTATCTATTCCTCCTTGATAACAAGTCCCCTTGCAGAAGCTTTTTTCTCCCCCATTTACTAGAGCTGTGCCTAAGGATGACAGAATATCACCATCATCATCAGTGCTTTTTAAACCTCAGCAAACAGCATCCTGCTATGGGCCCTGAGTCTCCTTGCAGGAGATGTAATTGTTACTACATTTGCTTCCAGAAAACATGTGGTATCTAGTAAGTCAAGAACAGAACTGCACCTCAGCCCAAAGATGATCATTCCAACTGGAATCATTCCCAGCTGCAGTCCCATTTTTCCCCCCCCTAAATAGCACACTTTTTAAAAAAAAAGTTATTTCTCAGAAGCTGTAAAATTCTCTGTGCAACATCTGGTTAGTCTCATGTACTCAGAATCATTTCTCAACCCACAGATGCATTCAAAAGCATTTTAGAATATAATTCATTCGTCCATTAATAGATAATTAAAACTCAGCACTAAAACTTCAGACTGACTCTTGCTTTCAGTATCAGTGATGGATTACAAGTGACCTGCTCACCAAGTTAGCAAGGTTCTGGCACATGATTCTTAAGCAACAAGAACACGTCTGGGAAAACACTGCCTGGTGCTTTATACTGTTCTCTAGCTCAAAAGCTGTTCATGAAGTACTCTTTATTAAATCAGAGCTGGAGTCCTAGGAAGACTACTGAATCTTAAATCTTCTGCTCTTTCTTGGTCTAAAAGTTGGAGAAACTCCCACTTCTTCAGAAGTTGTGCAGTGCAAGGAGTATGATGGAGCAGTGATGGACTTTTTCCACCAGACATGCTCTGCTTTATCCCAGTTCACAGACTTCCAGAGGGTAAACAGCAAACCTTATGCTCCACAGTGCTTACTTATGGCTGAAAAGATGTTCTTGATGTCAGCCAGGACTGGCACAGATGTAGGAAGGAGACAAAATACAGACTGCAAGTCACCTCCCCCCTCTGTTTTGTCTATATCTGAGTCTTTGCAAGGCCAGGATTTTCCTTCCTTTCCATCAGAGAGGCCTGTTCTTCTCCTCATCCACATCCACATCCTCCTCCCAGCTGAGCAGCTCTGACACAGCTCTCACAGGAGTCGATCCACACTCCAGCAAACTGCAGATGCTAACCTGGGGAACTATTTTATTGAGGATCAAGGCGTAGTTTTGGTAAAAAGTTTCAAAAATCGGATGCTATACTCTAAAGGTAATGTCTTGCTCTAACTAAACAGCTTCATGCTGACACTAAAAAGCTGCATGACTTTTTATGTGTTTTTTGAACCACAAATTAGCATCAACGTTAAGCCCTCCCTGTGCTGTTGGCATCCCCAAGAGAATTCTTCAAAACCAGGGAACTGCAGCTATTTCTGCTTAGGTTTTCCTCCCCTGCTGTTACAGGGCCGCATCAGCCGCAGAGGCACCTTGGCTCCGCGGTGTTGCGGGAGGGGCCGGGCCACTCATCCCACGGCCTGCGCGGCCCACGGGAGGGAACCCTGAGGAGCGGAGGAAGGGGGGGGGAGCAACGGCAGCCCCGCGTACCCCCAACCCGGAGAGAACACGTCTTCATGGCCCGGGCCCTCCCCCGCGCTCCCCTTCTCGAAGGTACTGCCGGCCGCTACCCCGGGGCTCCCCCGCCGCCCCGCCCCGGGAGGAGGGGACCCGCCGGCAGCGGCCGGTCGTGGCGGCGGAACCGAGGCCTGCGGGCAGGCTGCACAGGCCCGAGCCCCCCCCGCGGCCTCTCCCCGCCGTACACACATACACATACGCCACTAACGCCCCCCTCGAGGGCCCTGCCGCCCGCCGGCCGCAGCGGGGCCGCGGTGCGGAGCCTTCCGCGGGCGGCCCAAGATGGTCGCGGGGCGGCGGCGCTCACCTCCTCGGCCTGCTTGCGCAGCGCCTTCTCCCGCTCGTACTGCGTGAGGAGCTGCTCGTTGTCCTCCCGCAGCAGCTCCAGCTCCACCTCGTGCTCCTGGTTGTCGGTAAGCACCGAGTCCAGGTTCTCCAGCACCGTCACCACCAGCGGCATCAGCTCCTTCACCACCTCCTCGTCGTAGCAGTGGATCAGCCTCTCGAACTCGCGGTAGATGCTGTTGGCGAGGCCCGAGACCCGCTCCGACATTACCGACCCCGAACAGTAATCGTCGCCCGGGTACCCCCCGACGCCGCCATCGTCCAGCTGGATCTCCAGCATCCTGCCGGCTCCACTGCCACCTGCCCTGCTCCGCTTGGCTCGACTCGCCTCCCTTCCCCGCTGCCGAGGCCTCTGCTGCCAGCTCCGCCGCCGCCAGGCTCTGGTCCGCCCCCACCCCGCCCTCCGCGTCACGGCCCACGGGGAACAGCTGAGGCGGAGCGCGATGGCACCGCCCCGGGAGCCCGGAGCCCACCCCGCGGAGGCCGTGTCCGAGGGGCGGAAGGATGAGTCCGAGGGGTGGGTGCACAGCGTTCGCTGCGCTACAATCCGGGGCTGTGCGGAAAGCAGTTCCCGGCACGGCAGCGCTTTTCCCGCCGAGGAGACGCGGACTTCCCGCCCCTCGGGCAGCACTTGTCCATAGAACCGATCCCCCCAGCTCTGCTCTGCCGGTGGGGCGCGAAGGTCACCCCCGGCCGTGCGCAGCTGCGACACCCGGACCCGTGGGCAGAGAAAGGGTGAGGTGCCCGCCGCACGCAGGGGCTCCATCCAGCGCAGGAGATCTCCACGCGTGACCCCAGCACTGCAGAGGGACCGAGAGCACGAACCGAGCCCAGCACCTGGACGAGCTGCAGTTCCACTGCGTGCTGGAGGGGCATCTCCTCAGGGACCCACGTCAAGGACTCTGCAAATCTAGCTCTGTGCTGTGATCTGTTCAGCTTATCCGAACTGAAATCCGGACCTGAGTCTCCATGTCCTGATCTGCATCCCAAAACCAAAAGATTCAGGGAAAATAAATTGTCCCAGGCCTGGGTATGTTAACAAGATACAGACTGGAAAGGCCTTCAAAGTAAATGGTCCAAAGGCCACAACAAGTCAGTTTTCCTCTACTCACTCTCAAATTCTCCATCATCTCACCAAAACCTACGAAGCATTATCAATACTGGATGTGGTTCAATCTTGGGCTTGAAGTCTGAAGTCTAGAAGGACTCTTATTTGAGGGAGGTGGACAGCTTCCAGCCCTTAGAGTGTTAGAACCTGATTTTGGAACCCAATGCAAAACTTCTGAACACCTTGAGACTTGTAAGTCTGTTCTTAGCATCCACGAAAACCAGGGCACTTGTCTGCCCCATACATGGTTATTGTTTCAGTTCAGTTCCTCAGATGAGGCAGCTATAGTTACTACAGTGAAAGGAGACAAGGACCTGTTCAGACAGAGGTGGACTGACAGATAAAACCAGAGGTCAAAACTGGCCATCTGAAGTCCTAACAAAAATTCCTGTGCCTGAGCCCTTGAAAGTAGCAGCACAGTCCCAGAACTTCATTCTAAATGTTTTGTAAGCATCTCTCAGATGTGGGAGGCAGAGTCTAGCACCCACAGGGTGTATTACAAAAGGCAAATTGATGCATACAATACTCATTTATGTAATACATTTGTACAGAGTCTAACAACAGGATGGAAATGGGAAATACTGCTCCAAAATGCCTGTTACCAGCATCCCCCACTTCTCACTGCTGTGACAAGAAAATTTCATTACATTATTCTTCATCTTGATGACCTTTTGCAAAATAGCCTTGTGAATAATCTACTTGTGAGGGATATTTCTTTTCACATTCTTAGCTGAGAAAGTGGAGAGACTCTGAAATATCAAGGGCATACTTTATTCTTAGCAAAGGAAAGGCAATTCAATTCTTTACACATATCTGAAATTAAAAAGCTTTTCATTTCAGTATTCTAACCAGAAATAACAATTGTTTACAAGTGATTTACAGCACTGGTAGAAATAAGCATAGGCAAATGAGAAAAAGAGATTTATCAGTTAGCCAAGCTCTTACTGCCTTACAAAAAAGACTAAAACCCCCAAGCCCCCAAAAAGGATTTTATTCTATTCAAAATAACTGTTCCATCACCTCATGATTAGAAATATTCAGGTAAAGTATCTCTGAAGGACTACTACTTTCCCCTTTCAAGGGGTTTCCAAGTAGTTCAAATCTGAAGTCTAAACCAGAACTGCAGGAGGTTTATGGTGACAGCTGCCATTTCTAATCTTCTAAACAAAATATTCTAGAGTTACAGGGCAGAAACACAGCTATGCCTAGAAAAGATGAGCAATTCACTCTTCAGGAGTTTGACTTTTGCTGTAGCACCTCAAATTCCACTCCTCTGGTACTAAAACACCTTTCACCACTGTTTGCTTTTGTCTCTTTTAGGAGGGCAGGCTAGCCCCCAAGAACTCATCAGCCAGGAGGGGTGAATAGCCAGACAAACACTGCAGTAAGAGTTCACACATTAGGGATGCATTTTTCATCACTGAGCCTAGATGCAGGACCTGATGATAGTTGTGCTCACTTGTGCTAGGTGAATATATATTAACAACCAGGAAATGACAGTGTGGCTACACTCCAGGTGCCATTCAGCCAAGCCCAGTCTCATGTCTTCCTCAGACTTCTGCAGCTCAAGAATAGGTGCTTAAAAAACCCCAATTATTGGACTACTTAGGTATTTAGGTTCTTGGAATATCAACATTTTACTGTTACAGAGCTCTTCCTGAGGAATCAATTCATACAACAAAATGGCCAAAGAGAGGCATGACAGAAGGCAACACAGAAGATTTTCCTCACAGATGAAGTGAGACCCCCACTCCCATTTCCACAGATGTATTATAAAATAAGTTTCCCTCTCTAAAAACATCAACTAAGCATAATCAATGTAACCTTCTGATGCTGGTGACTCATGCTGTCCTCTAAACACAGGAAGATCATGCTTAATCTCAATTTCCAGCTTGCTTCTTAAATATCTAGAAAAGAATCATCCACTAAACCTGTCTGCTAGTATTGATATGGAGCAATTTTCACTGCATACAAGGGGTCCTTGCCAAACTAAGTGGTTCTATGATTCTACATCCTGCAAGCAGAAGTGATGCAGAACCTGAGTGGGATTACAGTACTATGCATATTAATGATTTATATATTAATATTAATATCTGTCTTTGGGGTGTATGAGGCCTCAGATCCACAGCCACATACTCAGTAACTCCCATTTTACAAATGCTAATCAGGTCTTATGCCTTCTTGTGAACATCTCTGCTTTAAGGATGGAAGAAACTGAGACTGCAGGGTGAAATGGAGCCATCAAGACCCCACAGGGAAGGACTGCTAGAGCTAGGAATAGAGCAAAGGAGCTTTTGGGGCTAAGTGCAGATCTGAGTCTGCATTTGACCTGTATTTTCATCTTCCTACAGCAGTCTGCCTTGGTGCACTCTCACTTCCTGACTGTAATAGAGTTATCAAGGTAAGGGAAATGCCAAAAGGCTTGTACTTGGATAGGGACCAGGAATTCCCTTCTGCACCACAGCTGCAGAAAACCACTGCAGGCAAACCTCAGAGCAGTCAGCCAGACCTTGGGCTCAGCTGACTTTAGACTGGGGAGCTGGAGTAGGAAGGCAGCAGAAAGCCATCTTCTCTGCACTGAGGCCAACCTGGCAGGAGAGTCTTGCTGCTTGCTGGTCAGGACAGCTATGCCACGTAGCTTGACATTTCTTTGTCAAGCTCTATTTTAAAACAAGTAAGACACTGGCTCTCACTCTTGCTATTGTGAGGCTTCTCTTACTTGATGACTCTTTGGGTAGAAAATATTCTTCAAATAGGAAGAGAAATATACTTACCCTTTTAATCATATAGGTGTTTGAGGTTTTTTGTGCTTGTTTTCTGCTCCTTCTGTTTCTTCTTTTCATTACCAGGACTTGCCTCTTACAATGACTAGAAAATTCTAATTTATGCTTGGTTAGTTTCAAGCTCTGTGTTCTTGTGCAGCATTGTCTACTAGCTCAAATAACTGCTCTCTTTCCCCATTTCCTACATGAGACACTTCTATTAACACATTCTAAAAGATTGCTTCTTTATTGCCCTCAAACATCCCATTTTTGACTCCTGTTCTGTTTATGATTCATCACAAACCAGCTTCTTCTGTGCTGTTGATGTCAAGAGGATAAGAGTTAAAAACATGTAGGCTGAATAAGCTTATAATGAACTGGTCTGAAAGCAGAATGTTAACACTGAAGGATGGGATGACCTTGGAGGTCAAAATAATCAGAAACAGGACACAGTAACTAAAACAGGACACAGTGATAAAATTCTGTCGACATCTGTAGCTAATCCTGGGGAGCTTCAGCTGAAAAACAAAATCATCCAACAGAATCAGTTCTGTTCTAACCCAAAGCAGGACATGGCTCCTTGACAGAAACCAGAGGGACATTTGGACAAAGATCAAATCATTGAGGTGTCTCCTACATAACTTATGGGGATTTTAATACTAAACCCCACACCTCCAGGAGGAGACTTACATGTAGATGTAGGCTCACCTGGGTATAATGGATTAGGTAATCGATGGAGCATGCGTGCATGGATTTATGTGATGTAAAATCACATAACCAATCGTCTCTAGTCTCTTTGTTATTTGGACTGTATATAAGCTGCTGCTGTTGGAGCTGACAGGGTGCTGGGTTTGTCAATTATCTCCTTGCACCTTTTCCGTGCAGAGCTGGAGTAAAGCAAATATCTCGACTGTGTGTCAATTGGTCTTTGGGTAAAGGACCCCTTTCTAGGACCACACGGCTGCTCCCTAGTCAGCTATTCCCCGTTCTCTATTGACCGATTTGACTTCTTCCTTTTACCTGTACTAGCGCTAATTCTATTTACTACATTGCCTCTTTCTGACTTGGGATAAATCCAGTTAATCGCTCTGCTCTTCCGGGATGATCCTTTCCCTTCAGATTCCTCACGACACCCTCCAGCCCCTCCGAAGGGGCAGGGCAGACCCCGGGGCCGTACCGCGGCCTACAAGCGGCCTCCCCCCGGGGCGCGGCAGAAGCCTCGGCAGGGCCGGGCCAGTGTCTCCGCTGCGGGCGGCCCGCGGGCGGGGCCGGGCCCGAGTCGGAGCCGGCGGTGAGGACACGGCCGGCGATAGGCGCGGGCTGGGTCATGGCGGTAGCGGCGGAGCGGGGTGAGCGCCGGAGGCCGGGGAGGGGGAGGCCGGGCACGGCAGGCGGCGGAGGGTCGGGCCCTGTCCTCAGCACCGCCGAGCCCGGGCGCGCCCGCCTGGCTGAGCCGTAGCTGGGGACTCGGAGGGGCCTAAGGGAGGGCTGGGCCGTGCGCTGAGGGGAGGTGAAGGGTAGGGTAAGGTGGGTCCTCTCTGCTCCGCAGCCTCCTACAGGTTCGTGGTGCTCCTCTTCAACTGTCTCCTGACCTTCGGCTCCTACTTTTGCTTCGACATCCCCAGCGTCCTGCAGGAGCAGTTCCAGGGGGTAAGTGCCGGGTGTTCTTCTGCGCTGCGGACCAGCAGCGGGGCGGGCAGAAAAAAATGCAGAACCAGCAAAACGGAGACCTTGGTTGCTGCTCCATGATGGTCTGTGCTGCGTGATGGTCAGATCTCTCTGTGATGGTCAATTCTGTGTTGGTCTCCTCACCGCCATGATCAGCTCTCCGTGATGGTCAGCAATCCATAACTGTCAGCTCTCTGTCCAAATGAGTGTTTGCTACCCTCATGAAGTTCAGAGTTAGAATGGTGTTCACACCACCCTGCATGCAGAAGATAACTGACCATCAGTACCTCTTACACTGGACTGAAAGACTGGCAGTGTTGGAGACAGGAGGCTGGAAAAGACTTTTGGGGTCTTCAGATGCAAGTTAATGGACTCATTTATTTGTCATTATTTCATGTTTCATGTCTTTTGAGCTGATTTTCCTTGTGTGCCATCTGCTGGTAGCTCAGTACGTCTGGGCCGAGACTCACTGTCCTGTTCTTTGCTTCAATAGCAAGGGCAGAAATGCATAGAGCTTGCATGCAATTTTTCTTTTTAGAAAATTCAGGCAGTGAACTCCAGGCAAAATTTGGTGCAGTTTGTCTTTGCATACAGGAGCAAAAAGCAAAAAGAACCCCAAAGTTGGTATTTATTCCTTGGTCTTCTACAACTTCTGTAGGTCTGTGGGAGAAGAGTCAAGCATTTCCATGGACTAAAGGATATTTTATTACCTAGGTAACTTTATAGGGTAGTGAAACCTTGTCAAGCCACTGTGCTACTGTGTTTGTGTCTGTTAACATCCTCCTCCTATTTTTACTCTGGTGAATATAGCCTCTACCTGCCTTCCAGGAGTGGCACAGTAGTAGTCAGAGCTTGTAAGACCAGTGCTTGCAGTGAAAACACTTTGTTCTAGAGAACTGTTTTCCTACAGCCTTGGCCATTGCTACAGCAGATCTGAGGGGCCTGTAAATAAATCACACTTTCCTAGTGTTTGTTCAAGATGTTAAGCTTGTGCCTGCTGATGTGAAGATCTAGTGTCCATTTCCTAATGCAGGTTGATTTTTAGTAGTTGGAAGATGTAGGTTTTTTCCTGATCCTATGGTATTGAAGAGATGTTACTGTTCAGCAGATGCTTTATAGCTGTGAATGAATATGGCCTACTGATAAGTTTCATATTTACACACTGCTGGAGACTTTATAGCATGTAATGAAGAGTTTGGTCAAGCTAAACTGTAGCCAAGAAACTAAAGCATCAAATAAACCTCAGGGTGCAGTCTCCTGGCTTTTATTTTGGACTGGAATGTGTATAAAGGTGCTGAGCCCCTGATGCTACTGCCACAGCAAGGGGAAGGGAAGATGTGACATGCCAGTGGCCAGTCAGTTCCCATTTGGCAAGGCCTGGCTGCCTGGGAGAAGCCCCAAGTCCTCCAATTCCTAGTTGTGGAATTGGGAAATGAGTAAGAGAAATAGAAACCTACTTAGCTTTGTTTTTAAAGGAGTGTTTTCATCTCTGTCTGGTGCCTAACATAGGCTCTGTGTCTTGTTATGCAGAACTTGAGCTGCCCCAATGGAACCCATCCCAACAGCACGCTGGGCTGCGTCGAGGGCTTGGGGATGACACCTGCGCAGTACAATCTGCTGTATGCAGTCTATGCTTGGACGTAAGTCATGTTCCTTGTGCTCTGGGGAGCAGGGTAGTTTACTAGTTGCTTCCCAGCAGCAAGACACAAATGTTGCTGTTCTTGTTTTTGTCTCCTAGAAATGCAGTAGTGGTTATTCTGGCTGGATTCCTCATTGATAAACTGGGAAATCGCTGTAAGTTGTGAGCATTGATTCCTTTGTTCTTGCACTGCAGTGGAGTTTGGGGCTGCTCTGTCAGTGCACTTCAGTAAGGTCACAGAGGGGTGGGAGAAGAGGGACAGCTCTGTGAGTGGAGCAGATGGTGGTTTGTTGAGCAGCTCCATGAAGGCAACTGAGATGTTTTCATGCTTTGCCCACTGACTTACCTGTATTTATCCAGCAGTGTAGTGAAGATGCTTTCCTCTGGCAAGAGTTTAACAGGAAATAGTGTTACCTGCTTTTGATGGGAGCAGTGTTCTGTTCTCTGCTCTGACTTTTGTTCTGGTGTGTGCTGTCACCTAAGACCCAGCAGTCCCAGCAAATGCAGTTATGCTCTGTCTCTGTGTCACAGAGGTAAACATCTTACAGACTAGGAGACAGAGGCACAGAGAAGGAGATTGCTTGCTCTAGGCCATGGTCTGTAGCGGAGCTCAGGACAGGAACAGGGGCTCTGTAGAGTTCAGAGTCCTCTGTCTGACTTATTCTGCCTCTCTAACCTTCCACTATCATAATATCATTATTCTGAGGATTCCCAGGTCATTTTATAAAGAGACCAGTCTTCACAGAATTGGAAGAATGAGGGTAAGCTGCTGGAAGGCCACAGGTTTACTGGCGTGTTCTGGGGTTGCTCTTTTGCTTTTGGACAAAGAATGGTTTTGTCCTGATCTCAGCCTGTCTGCTGAGGTTTGTGTATTTTTCTTTCTGTTTCTCCCCTAGTTGGTGTCTTTGTTTTCTCTCTGCTGACTGTGCTGGGATCATCAATCTTTGCTCTAGGCTCACATTTCAAGGGATCACCATACCTCCTACCAATGATGCTAACAGGAAGACTTCTCTTTGGCTCTGGGAATGGGTCACTTACTAGTAAGGAATTCACATTCTTAATTATTCCTCAGTAGAAGGTCATGATATATTTTTATTTTGCCTCCTAGACCCTTGTCCTACCAGTCAGCTTCACTTGCTCTGCACCAGAAACCTATGTTGCTAACAGAAGAACAGTGCTCCTTGAAGGGCTGCATGGATTTAATGTGTGCTGAACTGTTTTACAACTCTTGCCCTCTAAGAAGCTTGTCCTTCTCCCAAGGGTGGGGACTGACACGTGGCTGCCAGGCCTTGTTTTTGCTTACCTTATTTGAGGGATAAGTTCATGGTTTAGTATGTTTTAAATGGCCTGCAGAGTTAAGAGTTAACCTCCACCTGGGATGTGTAGAAGCCTCTTAGCCCAGCTCAAGCACGTTAGCTTGAGAGGCTGTTTGTTGCTTCTGTGCTCTTGGCTAAGTCTTGTGTGTTCAGGAGAGGGTTTTTGTCTTCTCCAAGTTGTGCAGAATCGTATCACAGCCTTCTGGTTCAAGGGGAAGGAGCTGGCACTGGCGTTTGGGCTGACTCTGTCTTTCTCCCGTCTTGGGAGTGTCCTCAACTTCTTCTTCACCCAGCAGTTTGAGGCAGAATTTGGGATGCAGTGGACACTCTGGGGAGGTGAGTTTCTCTGGTTCTTTGGCCTTTTGTTTTCTAGACCTGAGGCTAGCCTGCTTTGTCCAGTTGTGAGAAGTAGCTGCAGGAGGTAGTGAAGTTAGCAGGAGGAGGCAATATCATCATTTTCTAGTTCTCCCAGGTAGCCAGTCTTCAGTGTAGGCTTACTTCCATGGCAGGTAAGCTTCAGGGTGAAAGAAAAGAGGAATCTAGGGTGTTGGTTGTTGTTGTGTATTTCAGTTAGCAGAACAGGCTGGTTCTGTGGTAGTGTCTGTGTTGGTCTCAGAATAAGATGCCTGGCACATGGACTGATCAAAACTGGAGGTTTAAATTACTGTGAGAAGTAGAATCTGAATGACATGATTCTTAATCTTAACCTATTCTAGGCCTCCTATCTTTTGAAGATGGGAGTCTCTGTCCTCTGATGCAGTGAAATAGGCTCTGTCTTTAGTGGAAGGGATGATCTCTCTCATGGTGCAGTTAAGTAGTGGCACTCAGGTACTCTGGTGTGCTGGAATGGTGATGTTAGGGAGAAGGCTCAGTGATTGCAGGGAAGTGTTAGTTCCCAAACAACAAAACAGTATGGACCATCACCCATGGAAAAGAGGATAGAACTATGAGATAAATTTCTTGCAGAAATTGAAACCATTGCCCTCTGAGAAGAACCTGTGATGAGCATGGCATGGTGAATCCCAGCTGACACTATTAGTTTTGTGCTCAGGCAGCATTTGCAGGCCCAGAACAGCAACTTCTGTAGCCCAGGAAGGTATAAATACATCAGATAAGGTGTATATGCATCACAGAGATTGGTTTGGCTCTTTGGAAAACAAACTGGATACAGATCTCTTTCTGACAGAAGGATGTCTGCAGCCAAACTTGCCTCTGGCATATCCAGCATAACCTGCCTCCCTTCTCTGGAGCTGGGTGTGCCAGCAGGTCAGACAGCAGTAGTAACTGTGGTAGGTCACACAAAGGAAGAGATTAACTTGTTTTCCTGTGCCAGCCTATGTGTGATACTTGTGCTCAGGGGAGCCCAGAAGTTTCTTAATGCCTGGCTTGTTTTTAACTTTGCCTTTGTGGTGCACAGGCCTGCTGAAGTTTAGAAGGCATCTGGCCATAGTCCAACAAACTGGCTGTTTTGAGAGACTGGAGCTTTAGTTTCACTGGCCTTGGGCAATTCTGCAGGTCCTTGGAAGCTTAGTGGACAAAGAGCTCAAGGACTCTGATAAGAGTGGTAAGAGGTAAAGGGCCCTACTGCATGGCTGCAGCAGGGAGGGCTGGTAATGTTAAGCCAGAAAGGAGCAGGAGTCATAGGGAATTCTGTGTTATTACCTGCAGCTGGTTTTGTTTTCAGCTCTCTCCTCACTGAGGAATTTCTACCACCTCTTCTGTCTTTCTTTTCCAGGTACCCTGCTCTGTGTGCTTGGTTTTGTTTCAGCCCTTACAGTCAGCGTGCTAGATAAAGTGGGCATGAAGCAGCTGGGTGTGGATGGGGTTATCCAGCAAGAAGCCAAAAAAGTGGTATGTGCTGCCCAGAGAGCTTTATTCCAGCTCAGTCTTGAAGGCCTGGGTGCGTGAGCACTGCTCTTGCCGAGCAGGGAAGCCTGCAGCGGTAGGAGCTGTGGCTGGCCAGAAGAGGGCATGGACAGCGCTCGGTGAAACCCTGCAGAGCGGTTCCTCAGCTGGCTGAGGATAGTTCAGCTGCAAGCCACCAGACAAGTGGCCACTTTCTCTTTAGAGCCTATGTATTTGCAGCTTTCCAGGGTGCTGGGTTAGCACTCTGAACGGCAAAGCTTTTCTGAGCCAGTTACTTCTTGACTGTAGGTAGCTCAGAGCAGGGTCTTGTGCATAAAACTAGCTAGTAGCCTCTGGAACTACTTTCTGGCTCACAGGATCTGGTCAGTAACGAGCTGTCTTTTGCCAGCCTTTATCTTCCATTCCTCCTTGTGGTGTTCTGTGCAGGAACAAGCACTACAGGCAATAGGTTGGAACTTCTGGGACATTTAAGTCTATCAGCTTCCTTCTCTCGACAGTATTCATACTGGTTTGTGTCTCAGTGTTGTGATTCCTGTTTAGGCTGTGGCTTCCCACTGTGTTTCACTTCAAGCTCTGCAGTAGGCTCTTAACAGAGCCTGCTTAGAATAGTCTCTTGCAGCCTTAATAGAAAGAAGAAAGCTTTTTGTTGTAGTTTTTGGGGTTATTTAATGAACAGTGTTAAAGAAGGCATGCTTAAAGGTCAGCACATGCCAGATTTCACTTGGAGGTACATGAACTGCTTTCCAATTCTCTTTTACCTGCTATTACTTCTGAGATTTGCTGTGGCCTTTAGTGGCTGGCAGAAGGTGGCATGAGTGTGAGGGTGAAGGCTTTCTCCTGCTGAGTGAGGACACCTCTTCTCTTTGCAGCGGATCCAGGACATCCAGCGCCTTCCCCTTCGCTACTGGCTCCTGGTCCTCACCATCATGTTCTTCTACAATGGGGTCTTCCCCTTTGTGGCAGATGCCAGGTATTGTATGGCAGCAAACCCCCTGACTGATACAAACCTATCAGAGGCCTTGCAGGCTCTTGATTTTTAGCTGACTGGAAACTGTGGGAGGTAATATGCTTGTTCCTGGACTCAGGAGACACAGAGAAATGTGTCTTTAACACCTGGCTAAAGGTGGGAGGGTTCTTTGAACTCTCTTTCCCTTCAGAGATGAGCCAGGCTTCTGAAGGAAAGCAAAAATAGCTTAATGGGAAATGATTCATCCAATATTGAAAGCTTGGAGCATTGCCAGAGGAGGAGAAGAAGGGTTTGGGATAAATGGAAGAAATGCTTTGTTTACAAAGCAGCCTGTAGACATTTCACCTTTGTGCCAGTCCCACCAAGTGGCTGCTTTCTGAGCTGGGCGGGGCATGAGCTTCAGGGGCCTGAGGCAGTTCTGTCCTGCAGTTCCTGCACTTGCCTGCTGTATTCAGAACACAGCTAAGGTTATGTCAGCCTGGGTGTGTACATGAGGAGGCCTTTGCAGCCCAGTAGAAGGCTTGCAGAGTTCCTTTTTTATGCCTTCATTTGCTTACAGCAAAGAAGCAACCTGCCTGCCTAACTAGGGACTCTGACTTCCATCCTGTGGCTCTGCCACAGACTTGTCATTTTGCTGCTCTTTATTGCTGTTTGTGGATGATGTGGCTTCTATCACATAATGAGTATGAACTTTTATATTAGCAAAGGCCTGGAGTACAACAAAATAAAATGATTTTGGTAGTGTTTAATTAGGCAGGGAGAACGAGCCACTGCAAAATCAGGAGTGAAGAAATGTCATCAGCCTTGTCTTAACAACTGTACACTAATGCTGAGTGGCCATGCAAGAGGCAAATCAGGTTTAAGATAGATCTCTAAAGAACCTGGTCTTTCTAAGCTGTTACAACTGCATGACTTTAAATTCTGTAAAGAATCTGAGTCACTTTTAATGCCATTTTTGTGTGTCCCTACCCAAGGTGAAAGGCTGACTCCTGACAATGAAAACAGACCTTGGTTTGTCTGTCATGCTTTCTGCTTTAGCCAGGCCTCCTTAAAGGTATCAAGGGGAAGTTCCTAGTACTTCTAAAATGCAGGTGTTCAGTTTCAATGCTGATCTCTGGATTATTGTCAAATACTCTCCCTGCCCCTCAGCATTCTCCCTCTTGGGCTGATAGTGCTCTCTGCCTCTTCTAGTGAATGTACAATAGTTAATCTCTTATGTTTTGGAAGGGTGACACCAAATTGCTGCCTGTGAGCTGTGCTGATGTAATGGCATCTGCCTAACTTTAACCTGCCATTTTACTCTGCACTTGCAGAAGTGTCTTGAAAGTGGCCACCAGCTTCTCTAGATAGTGTGCACTGATTAGAAAGAAAATCAACCATCAAAGGCTTGACACTACAAACCAGATGAAATCAAACTTGTTTACAAGTCCTCTCATTAAAACCTTTCCTCTTCATATGTTTGTGCTCAGACTTAACTTTCTGTCAAAATAACCAGATAAGGAATCCTAATGATGTATTTTTTTTCTCCCTTTCATTTTATTTTTAGCAAGTTCATCCAGGATAAATATTCTGGTTACAGTCAGCAGGCAGCTGCTTATATTGCTGGGGCAGTGTATGACAGCTCCCTGGTTCTCTCTGCAGCAGTTGGCATATTAATTGTGAGTACCCCAGGCAGAAGTGCTTGCTGTTCACTTTTCCCCTGGTGTTTAAAATGGCTTTGGTACAACCTCCTCAACCACAGTTTTGCCTTTTTTGAAGCCCCAAAAAGCAAGGATCCCTCCTAAGAGGTCTTCTGCTCCTTTCCTTCCCCAGGACTCCATTGGACTGAGAGGCATCTTTGCTGTTGGCTGTGCTGCTCTGACTCTGCCAGTCTTCGCTCTGCTGGCATTTACCTTTGTTCCTCCCCTAGTCTCTACCATCTGGCTGGGGATCACTTACTCCTTTGCTGCTGTAAGTTCACAACCCTGCTGCTCTAGTTATTTTGTGGCTGTGCTCCTCCCACATCCTGGGTGGCATCTATCACTGCCCTTGGGTCCTGGTGAACAACTTCAGCAGCCACAGTTTGAAGTCCTTGGCTCCCCAGTCCTGAAGACTTGGGTTAGGAACAAATAACCCTAAAGGATCCAGATGAGCAAAATGCAAACTGCAGTGAGGGACCATTTGATACAGTGGGAAGCATTCATCTGGGCTTTTCTTAGTACTTTTGAACCTTGAATGTAACACTTGAGTCTCCATGGAGTCTTGCTGAACTAAATCATCAGGTCTCACTCCCCTGCAGAAAACTGGAGTCAGGTTATTCCAGTTTCAAATGATCATGTGTTGTCTGTGCTGACTCCAGCTGCTTGAAAAGGATGAGGAACAGTCTAGAGCCAGCCAAGGAGGATAAACACCAGATCTTTTATTGAAGAGAAAGTATAAATGTTGATTTAGTGGGAATAATTCCCTTTTAAACCAGTGCCCAACTAACACCTTTAAGTAAGGCTGTGAGATAATTACTCTTCTCATTACTCCTGCCAGGCTAGTATGTGGCCATCCATCCCTCTTGTGGTCCCCCAAGCAACTTTAGGGACAGCCATGGGGCTTGCAACTTCTGTGCAGATGATTGGAGTTGGCCTTTCAAATCTGATTGTTGGCCACATTCTAGGAACAAAGTCCAGGTGAGAATGGTGTGGTTTTTCCTCAGTCAGAGACATCAACTGTGCTTTAGTGGAACAGTGCCTTTGCAACCTGATGGTGCAAGGAACTGTAGAGGTGCCCTAAATATCTTCAAGTGACTTCTTGTTCTCTTTTGGTCTTTTCTAGTGAATTAAAGATTCCCCTGTGGCGCTGGCAGCAGGTGATGATCTTTATGTTGGCAAACACCATGGCATGCATTGTTGCCTCTGTTAGCCTCAATGTTGTGGACAGGAAACAGGTAAGTGTGAGAAGAACTGAGAAAAGTGCATGTCTCCAAGCTGCTTTTCTTGATGTAATAGCTGTTGAGTGTGTGGAATCACAGAAAGGTTAGAGCTGGAAGGGACCTTCAGAGGTCATCTAATCCAACCCCCTGTAGTCATTGCTAGGTGCACTCCAGCCACAGGATTTGTTCCACCAAGTTTCAGTAATGGCAACTAGGTTCTAACTTTCTAGCAGGACTGTAGCTTCCAGCTCCTCTTCTTTTTTACCCATGCTGCTTGTGTTGATCTAGAGGCAGTGCAGCTGGGCTGTCCCCTGTGTCACCTTCTGAAGGGGAGGCCCTTTCATTCCTCTGAGGTGTTTCACCAGTGTTTCCCTGTTGGCTCCCATGACCTCAGGAGCCCACAGTGTATCTAAGTAATCCTCCCAGCATCAACTTGGGACTGCCTCTAAAGAGAGCTGTCTGCCAAACTAGCAGTGCAGTGCCCAGAGTCTGACCTGGCATCTAGCTGTAGGGCTTTGTAAAGAGGTGAGGGAAAGGCCAGGACACAGCTGCAGCAAGAGATGTGTAGAGGAAGAACAGTGTCCCTTTTGCCCCTGACTGCTTCTCTGAATTTCTAGGGTGGGACACTGAACAGAACAAGGAAGGGAGCACCTGTGGAGGAGGAGGGCAACAGAGACCCTACAGATGCAGCACCACTCCTTGATGATGGAACAGGAAACGACAGCTCTGTCAGCTGAACCTGAGCAGTGTGAGAACATGATGGCTGCCAGGCACAGGACTGACTGCTCTCTTTGAAAGCCTCTGTATTTTAAACATCTTTAAAGGGAATCTTGAAGGGAATTATCTACAGAAAGAGTGTTTCTACTTTCTCCTGCCTGGCACACAAGTAGAAGTTGTCTGCTCTGTGGTTCTTAGGCACACAGGGAAACCTGCATGGCACACTTCAAGAACTACACTACAGCAAGTGAAAGTAAACTAGCTGAAGCTTGCTCATAAGCCCTTAGATAGTTGCTTTTCACTCTTGCATCAGAACTGCCTGCAGGAGGTGTGCCTGCCTGGCCCACCACTGTTTCTCCATCCCAAGAAAGCTGTACATCAGCCCTTGCTAACCCATACACCTTGGAGGGCTGCTGCTTCAGCTACTGCTCTGCATTAGCACCTGTCTTGCACAAATTACACAACCATGCAAGTGACACCATCATTAGTCTTTAGGCAGGAGACTAAATAACCAGATTGCTGACCCTGAGCCCTCAAACCTGGCTTAATTGCTTCTTACCTTACTAGAAATGCTTCTCTGCCAAATCATTTGCCTTCCAAAGTGGAAAAGGTTTTGACCTGAAATTCTGTCCCTTACACCAAGGTGCTCTTCCTCATGAATGCCACAGGCTTATTCTACTCAGCCAGCTGCCCTTGCCCCTATGCACAATGCTCCCAAACACTCACAGTGTTTACAAAAGCACAAAGGATGCTTTAAGGACTAACTCAACTTTAACATAGCCAAAGACAAGGAAGCTGAAGTGAGTGACTTATGTAAATTACACATTTTTCAGAGGAAGAGCAGCTCTGCTCAAGTTGCAGTTAACAGAAACACTAGTAGACCAAAGACATTAGGCACTGACAGCATCCAATAGACACATTTTAAGTAGATGTCACAGAAGACAAATCCACCCATCAAAACAAAGTTTCCTTAAACTGATTTACTGAAGAGACTGTGCTCAGGGAGGTCTTCCAAGTGTGTCTTTTATGTGTTCAGAGGTCTTCTATGTTTTAAGTTACACTGTCAATTTATTCCACACCTCAATCATTAAAGGATTTCCCTGTTGGAGTCTGGTGCAGCAGAAATTTGAGTATGGGGTGAGAAGTTACAGAAGTCAAAATCAAGACTCCTTTAGTTTGGCAGTAAGATGCCAAGATCACCTAGTCCAACAGCTCCTGCTCAGGCAGGGTCAGCTGGAGCAGGTTGTCTAGGACCACATCCCATCAGAGTTTGAGCATCTCCACAGATGGAGACTCTGTAACATCTCTGGGCAGCCTGTCCCAGGGTTTGTCTGCCCCCACAGGAAAAAAGTGCTTCCATGTGTTCAGATGGAATTCTGTGTGCTTTAACCTGTGCCCATTGCCTCTTGTCCAGAGAAGAGCCTGGCTCCCTCATCCTCACTCCCTTCAGCAGCTACTTCCACACACTAGTGAGGTCTCTCTGAGCCATCCCCCTTCCTGAGTTGCATCTCTTGTAGTAGGGAGCCCAAATCCAGAGCTGGAACTCCACGTGCAAGCCTCAGCAGAGTTTCAGCAGGCTTCACTCAGCTGGTAAATCAGCCTCCTGATAGACACATCAAAGGACTTAGGAAAAAATTGCTGATTGGCCAGCTGGCTTCCAAACTATGGAGATGAAAGTTGACAACTGAGCACTCTGGATGTCGACAGGCAAGCATCCAAGTGTTCACCACATGATCACACAGGTAGCCAAGACACTTGACACCCATGCACCAGTGTGATCAACTGAGAACTCTTCAGGGACCTTACCACAACAGTTACTCACTTAGTGCTTAAATAATTGTCTCCACACAACACTACATCTACTCTGTCTCACTAGACAACCCCCAGGAATGTACTTTAGATGTTCTAAGTCTGATTACCCTCCATAAATCCCTCAAAACCCCACAGTAATGCTGCTTAAACACTGACAGAGAGGATGTTAATCTTCTTCACTGAGAGCACAAAGTGGGCTATTTATCAATGGTTATGCAGTGATGCAACAGGACACTGTCAGACAGTGCTTGTTTAAAGGTATTGTGTGGAAGCCATCAGTCTTAACAGGTGAAAACATGCCCTGATCCGGGTTAATCAGGTTCCAGGGGCTCAGGAGGGATGAAACACTGCAGCTGGGCTCTTCATTACAGCAGTGTCTTGTACTGGACAGATCTGGGGACATGTTCAGGAACTAAGCAGTAGCTGTGCCAAGAATTGTACATGACTTATGAAAGCATACAAGTCATCCTTTAACCACTTCCCAAAGGTAAGCTTATTAGAACAGATGCCATCCTTCTCCTCCCAAGACTGAAACAGTAACCTGGATAATAGTGGATGCTAAGCATTTAAGCTACAAATCTTCACTTTAGGGGCAAAGCAATGAGATAATGCACAGAGTTGCAAAGTGAAACTGTGGTAATCTAGTAGTTGGCAAGAGTTCAAATGAAGGATGATCCTTTGTTGCTGCTGTGTTATCTATCAGGGATATTTCCAAGTTCCCACACTAAGCAGATTCTACCCAAGGCCATGCTGGAGACAGAGCTCTGAACCTGAGAACCTCTGTAGGGCATCACAGTCTGTACATTAAGGGATAAACACAGCAGATTTACAACACCCTGGCTGAGAGGCCACCACCTCCTAGTCCCCTGGAACTGGACTTTCTGGAGCTGTAGTTGCCTCCATGCTGTGAGCCAAGACAGTCTGGCACACGAGGAGTTTTATGCATTCGCTGCAAGTGTAGAGCTGGGGGCATGACTTCTCCACATAAAGAGCATCCCCTGCTCCAGGGGAATTGCTGCACTATTCTACAAATACTCAAGTCTAGTTTAAATGCTTTCATACATAAGTCTACTTACAACACTGCTGAAGAGCACAACAGCATCCCTGCACTATGCAGAACACCATGGAACATGGCCCACAAGAAGGCACTGAACAGCTCATCCTTGCTCCCATCCCTCCACCTCCCCAGGCAGAAGAAGTGCTTCTCTTGTGAGCAACCTGGAGCAGGATGGCACATCTCCAAGGCACCCTCTGGAGTACAGAAGGCCTAAAAAAGATTTGTGCAATTTTTTCCACTTCCAGATAACAAAATTCACCAGTGTATCTACATTGAGCTAGATCACCCATGACCTGATAAAAGCAGACATCTACAGCACACAGTGAAGTAACAAAATACAGAGGTTTATTGACAGTGACATGATTTATCATTTGATTTCCAATCTCCTTCTGTTGTGGAGAAAGACTCTTACCAATCTTGCTTGATGAGCTGAAAACATGGTTTAGATTCCAAAGAAAGCAATGCAAGGAAATGAAGAGAGTGCAACTAATTTAAGGCCTAGCTGGAAGTTGCTGTGTAAGTGAGAGGCACTGTAGCCCACACACAGCAAGTACTAGAAGATGCCAAGTCTAAGCTTGGTGTTACAGACAGCATCAATTAGACCAGATCCTTCCATGCCAAAACCAGCCTCTGGTTGACTTTCACATGGTATAGGCTCTAAAAACCCTCTCAAGTACTGGAAGAAGGAATTGAAACAGGTAGATGTGTCTTGAGACTCAGCCAGAGGCTGGACAGCACAGATTCCAGAAGAGCTGCTAAAAAATACATGCTTGGAAGCAACAGAAACCCATTGCAGGGCTGCACTTAGACTCACTGTCTTGTTTTCCAAAGGGGCCAAATAACAGGGAGCTCCAGACCTATCTGAAAGGTACAAAGGCATTGAAATCTCTACTTTCCATGGCTATCATTACTCTTAGCACTGCCCCCATACCCTTCACTTTCACTACTAGAAAAGGCAACTAAGTCTTCCCACAGTCAGCCACCATGTCTGACTTCAGCTGAACTGAGCAGTCTAGTAAGCACTGTAACCACAGAATGTTTTAGCACCTGGCCCAGGGATCATCCCCCTGAACTCTGACAGTTCCCAGGGGGACCTGGGCTAGAACAGCAGCAGATATACACAGGTAAGGCCACTTGTTCTTTGGTGTGTACCTGACAACTCCTCTTTTGATATGTCAAATTGAAGAAGTCACTGTTAAATACATTGAACAGTAAGCACCTAATGTTAACATTCATTTGTCAAAGCTCTGGATGTGATCAGAAAGTCCTTTCAGAGAACAAATGATGGGAGCTACTCTCCTCCAGAAGAGTTTGTGCAAAACATGCACATCTTCCAAACATGATTTAAGACAGCTAGCACAACCAGAAGGTTTGTATTGCTTGAGTCTTTGTTTCTCCCAACTAGGGCAGTCTACAGCATGTCTCAAAACCAACTACAACTGCAGTTTGGGGAGAAACCAGGGAATTCTGCACACCTTACCAACAAAAGTCTGAGGCAGTTGAAGGCAATCATAAGGCTGACCAAAGACATGAGAATTCACTAACAGAGTCAGCAGAGACCAACAAAGAAAACAATGCACTGTGGTGAAGACAGCAGAACAGTGCTGGTTTCTGCAGGGTACAGAGGTAAAACCTTTGCAGAGTCTAAGGCACTGCTATCCAGGTTGGGTCAAAGCTAGCTGGCTGGACACCTCAGTGTATGGTAACTCTACATTTCAAGTTGCTTCTGTTCAAGGAGTACCATAAAGCTATTGTTTGCACTCACATCTCTACCAGGAAACATGCAGGCACTCAGCCAGGAAGACTTGTATTTGAAGTCTTCTGGAAGCACCTAGATGAAACTGTATGTTGGACTGACATCATCACTTGTCAAGAGCTAGTCACAGCAATCAGCAGATAACTGAAGGCATCAGAAAGGCTTGAATGCTCTGGGGAGGGAAGACCACAATATTCATGATCATAGGATGGGTTATGAGTACAAAAGAAACTTTCAACATGTTTTGCCCTTGTTATCAGCTATCATGTGCTGCAAAAGACCAAGGAGAAAAACTGAACCAAGACTGAAGACATTCAAAACCACAGCAGCACTACTTGTTCCAGTGGGAGGTATTTACATTAAAGTGACTGCAAGTTCACTCACACCATGAGGCCTGGAGAACCTTTCAGATGCAGCCTCCAGGACCCTACCCATTCACACCAGTTTCCATGTTGACTCTATGGCTAAGTCTGACTCCACAAAAGCATCCTGAGCCACTAGCTAGCTAAGAACCTAATAGTCTGATGAACTCACCACAAAGTAGCACTGATCTTTCACAACATTACACTAATGTCCCTCTCTGCCACCCACCCAGGCAGGCCAATAGTCAACATCTTCCACAGGGCACCCTCTCCCTCCCCAGCCTTCCCTCCCCCAATCACCAGGTTCTCCTTCCTACACACCTTAGCATCACCCTCATCCATCAGCCTAAGAATCTATCCACAAACAATAGTCTAGAAACTGACTTTGCAACCAGAGAGAAGAGTTTCTGTGCAGACTCCATTAGTGAAAGGGAAGAGATGCCCCTAATAGAATGCAATGCTGGATTTGCCCCCTGGGGGATTGAGAACCTTGTTGTGTGAGCGTGGCCTCGGCCCTAGTCGGGGCTCGTGATTGTCTATCTTGGCTTCTGGCTCCTTGCACTGCTCCTCTGTGCCAACATCTTTTTTCTGGCCTCCACCTTCCAGCTGTGCTTTGTTATTTTCTGTAGCTGGAAGAAAAAAAAAACAAAAGAAGAGAAAAAGGATGAGATCAACTTGCTATTCTGCAGTGCACAAAGTGCCCCCTCTTCTGTAGGCTGTGCTATTTCCTGCTAAGGTTCTTTACATCTGCTCATTTTTCCTGAAGGAAACAGGTGCTGAGGAAGCATTTCACTTCTGGCAATAATTCCCCTCTTCCTACAGGGCTCTGTAGGCTAAGCAATGATCAGAATCAGAATGATTTGGGCAGTTTCAGGCCATTGAGAGATGCAACGTACAAATGAATCCTTTCAACCTGAGCTTGAAAGCAGCATTTCCCATTCCTGTCATTCTTTAACAACACCCAGCTGAGCAATACTACATCTTGTCAGCCAGGCATTTGTTCTGTGCAACTACAGAAGGCCAAGATCACACTTGAAAGGGATGGCAAGGGAGGAAGGAGCAATCTCATAGGATGGTTTTCTAGCTATCTGGATTATTGTACTCTTCCTGAGTTGCCTGCCCCTTCTTCCAGAGGTGAGAAACTCTCTTTATTTTTACTTTTTTTCCCCCTGAACCCTAGCCAGAGCTCCCTGTTCACCAGGCAGCTCCTAAACATCAGCCTTAATTTCAGTTTTTAAGCAGCAGCATAAGAAATGTTTCCTCAAAGCTTATCTTCACAAAGAGAACAGAGAAAGGAATTTCTCCTGCTGACCTTCTAGCTTCTTTGGTGTTTCATCTTCTTTCAAGACAATGTGATCCTGCAAAGAATCCAAAAACTATCTTAGTATCCAAAGGTCTATCTTAGCCCAAAGGTCTGAACTGCCAACACCTCCCACCACCCAGGAGAAGCTGGTATTCACAACCATCCCTTCAGCATCCTATTTATATTCAGCAATTACTGCCTTTAGGTCACAGTGTCCAAAGTGACAGTAACAGTAAACAGTCAGGTCACTAACAAAACTTTTTAAGACCATTTCCCCACCAACCCTGACTGATGGTCAGCAATACAGAGCAATCCTGAAGAAAAGTGCCATGTTTGCCCATCAGGAAATCCAACTGGCAGGAATTGTTGCAAACATGCAATCTCCATTCCATCTCAGTATTCCTATGATTCCAGTGCTCTAAAGACAACACCAACAACCAGTCTCTTAGGCTAGAGATTAGAAGGGGGTTCTTTACCCAAAGGGTGGTGAAGCACTGGAACAGGTTGCCCAGAGAGGCTGTGGCTGCCCCATCCCTGGCAGTGTTTAAGGCCAGGCTGGATGTGGCCCTGGACAACCTGGTCTAGGGGGTGGCATCCCTGCCCATGGCAGGGGGGTTGGAACTAGATGATCTTTAAGGTCCCTTCCAACCTGAGCCATTCTATGATTCTATGAACCAAAGGCTTTGGAAGCAGTTTCTCTTTTTCTTTCTTCCTTTCTAAAGACACATCCACAGCCTAATTAATAGTTTTAGTGTCAACTACAAAGCATGCAGAGATCTGACATACCCAAGATAACGAGCCATCAAAGAGAGACTTAGGGAAGAACTGTCTAGCTTGAAGTTACCCTAAGCATAACTCAGGTCTGTCATCTTCAAGAGAAGCCAGGCACTGGACCCTGATGAGACTGTGAAGGCTCTTGGTGTGAGAGTGGAAGCAGCAGAGTTACCTTTGGCTTGTTTGGGTGTGCTCGCACGACGCTGGCAGACACAGGAGAGCCGAAGATGTCGCTTGTCTTCCCCCCAGGGGGATTCATGCGTGGACGAGGCTGAGCAGAACCAGAATCCTCAAAGATGCCACTTTCTTTTCCCCCTGAAAAGCAGTTGTTAGATTTAACAAACTATATTAAAACAAAAGGACTTCCAGAACCTTACTCCCTAGAGCCTTCCTTCTGCTTGCCTCAAGGCTGAAAGCCTTTGTAACAACAACTCACTCGAGGTCTCAGACTGACAGCTGCACTCTCCACAGCCAATGCATGACACAGCTCTAGAACAGAAGCAGTTTCCTTTCAGCATTTCCTAGACCTTAACTTGAAAAGAGTTAGACCTGGATGATGTGCTAACAAGCCTCTGAATATGTAGCTCACTGAAACATTCACATATTCAGTAGTCTGAAGAGATTTATTGTTCGAGCCCGCTCAATTTGTAACAATGCAACATGAAAAGACAAACAGATCCCAGTGCTCTACTTTAGGAGTATGAAACCAGTCCTGTGCTGCAATCCAGAGCCCAGTTGTGCTGCAGGAGGTGGCTGCTCTTACCTGGAGGGTTTGTTCTCTTTGGAATGTTTTGAGGTTCTTCTGAAGCTCCAAAGATATTGGATGCCATCCGGTGGGGCCTGCTCGAAGAGGAAACTTCTTCTGTATTCCCAAAGAGATTACTAGAGCCTCCTCCTGGGGGCTTCAGTACCCTAACCATTGAAGAAGGAGAAATCAAGAGACTTTAAGTTTGTTTGAAACACACAGCATTCACCCTATCAGATGCCCCCTTCCCATTCTCCCTTGTCAGTGACAATAACTGTTCTGACTGGAACTTACTTCAGGTAATTCTGCTATGTCCCTGAAGTTTCTACTTGTCAAGAGCTGCTCCTTCTGAAGTTGAACAAAACTCTTGCCAGCCTCCTAGTCAGTGAACTTGGTCATTGTGGTATCTACAATTACTTGTAACAGTCATAACAGTGCCACCAGAGAAAAAATGGTTGTGCTGTGGTGCTCCAGAAGCAAGAGGAGACTAAGAGAAGAGCATGACTCTGGTCAGCATTTGAAGAACAACCATGACTGACTCAGACCTTCCACCAAACTGCACCTACTACCTTGGCATCTATAATAAATTCAAGCCCACTGACTTCTAAATAAAAGCAGATATTTCCAAACTACTAACACATACAATCCTTACAGTCTAATTTCTCAGAAGTGGAGATTTTCTGCCAGGCTGCCCTGTCAGAACATGTGCTTTGTCAGCACTTCAGAGCTCAGGAAGCAGAAAGCAGTTCTATTCTCTTTGGGGAAAAAAACAGTTCCTCTTAGTGTGGGAGTAGTTTACACAGAAGGAACCAGCCTCAGAGAGAATGTTTACTGGCCAATAATATCAAGATGTTAATCCTTAGTATGAGTGTGGATTCAATTAATCTCCTCAGCTTGAGGGAGTAACTAGTGTTTCAGTGGACAGGAGGACTGTCTTGTCCACTGCACAGGTAAGATCACCTCTGAGCAGAAGCTTTATTTACAGTTTAGTGTCTAACAAACTACAGACCCAGTTGTGCTCTAGGCTGAGTATCCCAGAAGATACAAGAAGCAGCAGCCTTACAAGCCTGTCAATTCATCTAGAAGAGCTAAATTAAAAACCCCAGGCCCTGTAAGTCTAAAAGCCTCTACTAATTGCTTTGTTCTCTTCTGGCAGACTTGAAGAATTTTAATTAGCTCTTGTGGTCTTTTTTCCCCCCCTCTACATTCTAACACACTTGAATCTGAAGCCCTTTCCTCATTAAACCTCCCAGCCAATCTATGGTAGAGGTGCCCAAATCTCCCATTAGTTCAAGACACTGGCCAGATAGAGAAATATATATATTTAATTCTACAAACAGCAAGCTTTTTAAGTCAGTTATGCTTTTGATCTGACAGCTCTGCAATATTCTGCATCACTACTGCTGAGGAGGAGAGGAACATGTGCATTACATTTCCAAGATGGCCACATTTCACATGTTCAGCTCTGTACAGTAGCTGTGAAACTGCTCCTCTGCTAGATAAATTGAGGGTAGAAAAAGCCAATGCCTCAGTACAGTGTGCACCACCAGCAGAATGACAGAATTCTGTCCTGCCTGGCTTCCAGAGCTACAGCAGCTCTTGGAGGTGCAATTGCTTCTTTATTGTGGAAAGGCAAAACTTGCATAAAAATCCAGAGTATCACTATTAAAGTTTAATAAAGCAAAACTAGGCAGTTCGAGCCTCTGAGTCAGCAAAGAACTGTTCTCTGTATCACTCACTGTACATGTTAACAGGATCAGTACAGACACATCTCACTGGACAATCATTTAAGTGGAAGCTTTCATTTAAAATACTTGTAGCACCATTTATTTCTTAGAGTGAAACCCCTGTATGATGGAGTTCTCAAAATGCAAAGCATTTGTTCATCATTTCCTCACAAGGATTGTCACATTTGGATGAGTTGTTTTTTCCCCCACTTCCACAGCTGTTGGTGGCTGCTGTAGGGGTTTTGAATTAGGCTCACTTTTAATTAGAGAAACTTCTACAGCACAAGAACTGCAAAAGATTTGCATTGCCATCAGATAACATTTTGTTTAGGGAATGGAGTAAGCTCTGGAAAAAGAGTCCTTAAACCAAGTATTTTGTGCTTTAGACAGCCCAGGCCATCTGCCAGCAGTCACCATCTCAGAGAGCACTTGGTAGACCACAGCCCTGGGACATGTTGTGGTGCTGCAGGATGCTGGATCTGTCTCTATACTGTCATAGTTTGTTCCCAGGCACGATGGAAACACTCTACCAGGATGCCAGAGAAAGACCACCTTTGCTGTTAACTAAGTTCCTGTGGTCTGCATTCCAAACTCTATCCAGAAGTACAACTTAGGAGTTAAACATGCTTTCAAAGTTACAATGAGAACAGAAGCTTCTCAGAGACTGTACTAAGGGCAAAGCATCCTCAGAAGCCTTTTAAAACCAGGTCATAGTTTGCAGCAACTGGAATAAAAGGCGAACTTAAAATACTCTTACTTCAAAACGCTTCCTTCCCTTCCCCTCCAAGCACACGATTAATTGACAGATGAATTAATCACTCCAACTCCAACTCATTAGTATATATGCCCTCAGAGGCGTATAATAATATAGCTCAACTTCGTAAGGCGAAAACAAGCTAACACCTGCTTACACAGGCGTTGGTGCTGGAACCTCTCAAAGCTTCACAGAGCTTGACCAGGCTCCTATCCCTCCTCGGGGACGTACAAACACGGGGGAAAAACAGACTCCACAGCGCCAGGCCTTTCTTCCCTCAAAGGAATGCCCTCAGTATCCAGACCCCTTCCGCAGCGCGGTACCCGTCGGCGGGCAGAGGCCACGTACCGAGCCCAGGGGAGCCAGCCCTGCCCCACGCGTGGCTCCGAGCCCAAGGCGGCGGCACGCAGCGTCGGGAGGGAAGTGGAGGCGAACACAGAGCGGCGCGGGCCGCGCCCTGCCCCGCCCGCTCCAGCCCCGGGGCGCGGGAGAGGTAAACTGAGGCACAGCAAGGTCACCGGGCAGGCGGCGACCGCCGGCGCCCTGCTGGCCTCCTGCCCCAGCGGCTACTGAAGGGATGGTTGGCGGCATCCTGCCGGCCGCGCACAGAAAGGCCTCTCAGTAGGGACACATTCCCCTCAGCCGGATCTCCCTTTCTAGTCCCCGGCCCTCAACCGGCTCCCCTTCCCCTATTCCCCGGCCCTCAACCGGATCCCCTCCTCTGCCTCCCGGCCCTCAGCACCGCCCCTTAGTCAGAGCCCGCGTCCCGAACAAAGCCCTGCCGCAGGCTCCGCACCGCCTCGCCCCTCTCGGCTCTTCCCATTTCTCCCTTCACCCTCGCACAGCCAATTCACCCCCGCTGCGCACCTGGAGCTAGGCTTGGCCGAGTCGGCCTCGGGGCCCTGAAACATGGTGGCAAAGAACGAGCTCGACTCCACGCTCCGTCTGGGCTGCCTGGACGGCAGGTAGCGCCGGTGGGCCCGCCCTGCCCTACGGTTGGCTGGCACACCTGCCCATCACATCGAGGAGCCTATAGAAGCCATCCCGCCCTCCCGCTATCCCGCCTGTCCGCTGAGGCTCGCAGAGGGAGGGAAGCTTGAAAAGAGCCTGCTCCATAGTTCCTCCTGGCCGCCTCCTATTGGCCCGGCGGCACGTCCATCAGAGGAAACTGCGGAGCTATTGGCTGACAGGCAGAGCCGGGCGAGCGGCGGCAGGGCATTTAAAGGGCTAGGGAGGGCAGTGACTCGCAGTGATGTATTCGCTTGCCAGCTGACGGGCTGCGGTCACGGCTGCAGCTGCCCGTTTCCGAGGGGCGGGCTCCGGAGCGTGCAGTGCCTTCCCCACGGCCCAGCACAACCTCTCGGGGGAAGGAGGCCGAGGTTTCCCCGCTGCCGGGCAGCGCCCCGTGGCAAACGCCTGCGAGGGGTCAGCTCCGGCTTGTGCTTCGGCCAGGCCCCGGGGGCTGAGTAAGGGGCATTCCACCTAGAAACATCAAGGGGAAGCCAAAAACAGGAGGAATCCCAAAGAATAACCTCAGAGGAGAGAGCACGTAACACACTGGACATAAATTAGACCAAGTATTAGTATGTATTTATGCACAAGAATAAAAACAGCTTTACAAGTTGAATTGGAAATTTAAACAGAGGAAGTTTAACAGCTTTTGTATATTATATTAAATAACCAAAACACCTTTTTCCAAAATTGGTAAAGAATAAATAATATAATTTACAATATGGTACAAAAAATAATCAGTAAGGACAGGCATTCTGCTTTATACATACACTATATAGGTATATTTATAATCTATAAAACAAATTCACATCTCAAACAAGCCAGAAACCTTAGATGATATGGCTTAACTATTATTAAAAGAAACAGCATTAAACTTTGCTGCCAGAACCAGAAGCTCTAAAGCAGTTATCACGTCTCAGTAATTAATGATAACTTATTGCCGTAGTGCTTGCCAAGGTTTCACTTAGTTAACATTTACAAATTGCTGTGAAATTAAGAGATTCAAAGGTTTGAGAAGGTTAAAAAAAAGTGCAGTACTTTCCTTATAAATGCATCCGAAGTCTGAGTGTAAAAAAAACCCCAAAATGCAACTTAATTTCCACTCTGGCATCTGCACAGTCAGTAAATGAGATGTCTTTATAGATGAACCACTTAATTCCATTTAGAAATAGAAAGAGGGGTGTCAACAGGGGAAAAAAAAAAAAAGGCTTATCCTTGCCCTGTTAAAAACAATTAGTATTCCTATGCTTAGTAGATTTAGTGATCAAAGAGGAAATGAATTGTGTGGGTAATGAGGACACAGCACCCGGCAGGAGCCCTGCCGGTGCACACGCAGGCAGGGCTCCTGCTCAGGCTCTAGTCCTGCTTTCCACCCAGACTGGGATGACAACAAAAACTCTGCCATTCACCTTGCTGAACTACTCAGAACTTCCTTATTACATGTAGTCACTAAACCCCCTTGGGGAAAGCCTAGAACAATTAAGAGTAGAACTGGAGGCCGTTAGTGTCCTTTTGTTCTCTCCAAACACCTTACAGTGCCCCAAGAAGTTCTTAAGCTGAGAAAGTCCTGTTTACCTAAAGGCCAATCATGTGTGCATCTCAGTGTGCCTGGCCTGGATGTTTGCTTAGGATAGGCTGAAGGTGTTCCACCTCTGGATTGTGTTGCTTCTGTTGGAGAAGCTCAAATAATTCAAATGGAAGAAGTTCTGTGTTCTACACAAACTAAATACCTCCACACACAGGCATACATGTCTGGATCCATGTGTGTGTATCTCCAGAGACTTGTGTGTACATAGACATCTCCACAGCCCTCCTCCACGTTCCCCATTTTTTGCTTAGCAGTCTTAAGCAGAAACTGCCTGATTAGCACTGTGAAGCACACCCACCTACAACCTAGAGCTGGTGGAATCAGCCATGTGTTTTAAGTGACCTTTCACATAACAAATTCTGCATCAATTCAAAACTACCACAACAATCTAAGTTATTTTCAAGTTCTTCCCTGATAAGACTGACTTGTCCTGAAAGGACTTTATTATTAGACCTCAGTTTGCAAAGCATTACACTTCTGAAATCAAATTCAGTTTCATAATGCCAGCTTTTAAAAGGCTGATGCCAAACATTTCTAACCACAGAACTTCTCAGTGCTGAACTGACTTCTGTCATTTCCACTTTGTTATTCCTTGGTGGTCCAAGTCTGCTTGCAAAAGTTCAGGATATTAAAGTTTTATGCATCAAAAATAGCTCCTATGCTGATTTCATTCTGCAGTTCCTGCTCTTTCCCTGTGGTAACTGAGCAGGCTGAGAAAGGGCAGCGTGACAGCCCCTAGTGTCAGACAGCAGAAAGTCTTCACACACCCTCAAGTGCTCTGCTCTACAGGTGCAGCAACACTGGCACTGATTCTAGGCAACCTCAGAGGCAAAGCCAGTGTCACATCCACTCCCTTAGCAGCATGGGTAAGGAAGATGAACTGTTTGACAAGCTACCTAACCATACTGGAGACCATCAGGCTGGGCTTTCAGTATTAAGATGTTTAAGAATGAGAGTTCAGGTTGTTTTATACAGTACTTGATTAGAATGTATCCCATGTCCTCCTGCATGTCCTGTAATCCACAGCCACAGAAGGAGCCCTCTGCTTTTGTCCTGCAAGTCCAAAGGATTCCTGGAGGTACAGCATACAGGGTAATCAGCATCACTAAGGTGAGAAGCCAAAACCAAGAAGAAACAATCTGGGAAAGACTGAACCAAAACACAGCTCATCTCTTAAGTAAAGAGTTTTACAGTGGGTGACTCTTGAGACTGGTTGATGAGAATCCTCTCCACACCACAGCTGAATGGTCAGAACAGCACAGCCCTCAGCATTCCTTTATCTGACAGCCTCCAACTCTTTAAGAGTCCAGGTTTAGGGGATCTCCTGATAACTGCACCAGAATTCTCAAACAAGGCTCTCTCAGAATAATGAAAGAGAAATAATGACAGAAGGACTTCATATCCAACAGCTATGAAATCCTCCACTCCTCTAAGTCATCATTGTTCCCTTGCAAATAATAACAGGTTTGCCTCCCTGCTGGCAACATCCAATTGTACTAATGCTGCTTTTCCACATCTGTGTGGTTCCAGTGTCAGAGGAGAATGGAGCAACCTGATATGGGGGTGCTGGAATGTTATCCAAATCTCACTGCTTTTTGAGTGAAAGCTACTCTGGGCCACACAAAAGGTGCATCAGAAAACCTGCTCTGTTTTCTCTTAGTGACAGAAAGCACAAGGTGAGCTACACAGCAGTTAAAAGAACTAATTGACACAGAGGGGACACAGCAAATGCAATCAGTGCATCGTGAGCAAGGGGACCAGAAGAAACTCCCAGGCAAATGCCTAGTGAAAGTAGCTAAAGGCAGGCAGAACTACATCCACCAAGTATAGTGCAAGTTGGGAAATGAAGCCCTGATAACAGCCTAAGGGATGGAGCAGTTTGTTTCTCAATAAAGTGGAGGTTTATATAGGACTAGCCCCTTGGATAAGTTCAGAGCTACTTGAAACAGCCAAGAGACATCCTCTTACTGGAGAAGCAGCCAAGTGCTTAAAAAGGGGCACAGTAAAGGTATTCTCTCTCATGACCAGTAGGAACAGAAATAGGGAAAGTCTCCTGAGTTATAAAGGTAGAACTGACAGATAACCAGCTCTAGAGAAAGTAACTTCATGTTCCTTTGAACCTGCTGGCATCAGGACCTGGGGCTTTCAAACATTAAAAGACTAACATTAAATGCATAGGGATTTAGCAAAAGGAGTACCAGATCCACTAGTGCCTACAGGGAAAAATGATACCCTAGGTACTACAGAGGACCTGGAATTCACAGAAGAAGGAGGAAATAAGGAAGGATTAAGGGATTAAGCTAGGACTTGACACGTCTCCTCTTCATGACACAGAACAGATCTCAACAACTTTAGCATTAACACATTGCTACAGTAACCTTTCCTATTTCCTCTCTCAGCTTGTGAGAAACAAGATGGCAATGCACACAGGCTTCCAGCACAGCCAAGACCAACTGTGACACAGCTTTCCTACTGATTCCAGTAAGCTCTTTTGCAGTGTTTCCTTACTTAAAAGGCAACTGTTCTTCAGGGAAAGCAAGAAAGGACTCTCCCACTCAGGGGATGAACCCTGCAAGGTGATGAACAATCTCAAAGGTGGAGAATATGAGTGCAGTCAGGATGATAGTGATTGTGACATGTGACAGGGTTCAAAAATAAGAGGAAACTCCCTAAGGATCCATGCAGCCTGGGAGGAAGGTGACTCAGAGCTCTCCTACAGAACAAGAAAGCAGGTATGTGCCCCTGCTGGAATGGTCAACAACAAAACAGAGCCAAAGAAACAGAAGGGTCTATCAAAACAAAGCATCCTAGAGTCATCCTCTGAGCAGAGTGCAAGAAACTGCAGTTTGACTGATAAAAAGAGTGCCAACTAGTACAAATCAAGATGCAAAATGGTTCCCATACCCACCCCACCATTCATTCACCACTTCAATGTGGATCCCAAACCATGGCATTTTGATTACTATGCAAAAAAGTAATTCAGACAGGGGAGCTTCTGGCAATACCCTTTCCTGCTTGAGCTTCTTGTTTAGGCCATTCCAAAGTACAAGTCCAGGAGTGTTCCACACACCTGTCATCTTCTATCACTGATGCAGGGGACACACCAGTTCCTGTCAGACTATTCCATCTTTTGTTGTTGCCAGCATATTGCACATTCCAGGACTTGCAAGTACTTCTTCAGACCTTTGAAGACAATGCTTCTTTTTGTTAGAAAGAAGCACCCAAGAGAGGGACAACTGAGCCTCAGCTGCTTCTCTACAGCCTGCCCTTGCCATGGTCCAGCACTGCAAGCTCCAACTTCAGCTGAACAGTCTACACCAGCCTGCTGGTCTCATCCACTCACTGGGAGAGATCCCCAATTGGGGGACCACCACCTCCTCCATCAAAGAGAATCTCCCTGCGGGTTGGCTCAGGTATTGACAGCTCCTGGGCAAGGTCATTAAAACGAGAGATGTAATCTATGCTGTTCTCATTCATCATGCAAGCCAGCTGGGAATCCACCACCTAGGAGACATGAGAAAAAAAAAAGAAGAGCTACATGTCAGTGGCAGTTTCACAGAGTCACAGAACTGTTTAGGTTGGAAGGGACTCCCTGAGATCCTGTTGTCCAACCATCCCGCTCAGAGGTCAGCTACAACAGGCTGCCCTGGGCCTTGTCCACTCAGGTGCTGAATGATCTCCACAAATGGAGATTCTGCAGCCCCTCTGGGCAACCTGCTTCTTTGTTTGACCACTCTCTGACATTAAAGAGGTTTTCTCGTGTTCAGATGGAATTTCCTGTGTTTCAATTTGTGCCCACTGCCTCTTATCCTGAGAGGAGTTTGGCTCCCTCATCTTCATTCCCAGCCTCTCCTCCTCTGAAAGATACCCTTTATCTCACTTTATCTGAGCTGGGGAATAGCTCTTATCCATGGCTAAATGGAAACCTCTTCAAAAACCCAACCCATAGTCTCAACAGGCCTTACCTGCCTACCCTTAATTCAGCATTAAGGTGCATTAGTAGGTGCACTGCACCACCTCTAACACAACAACTGCCTTTGTAGATAAAACTTGATTCTGCAGGACACTTAGTAAAAGGCCTTTCAACATTCTCCCATCATTACAGCCATTTTGAAACACTGTAGACTCCCACACAAACTCACATCTGCAACAACAGCTGCCTTGCTGTGCCCAGAATGGTGCTTCACCCCATTTTCTACTGAAGGCAGCCTGTAAGATCAAAGGCTGTAATGTCACTTCGAATCTAGAGAAAGAAATCATCATCCATTCCTTCAGTTAACACCCTCCTTGACAGTGCCTCACCACCAAGCAAGCAGAATCTTCCTGTTTGTGGAGCTTTGTGTGGAGCCCGAAGCTGCCAAGAGCACACGAAACCAGCACGAGCTTCCTGCAGCTTCTGCTTCCAAGGCTCTGTACAGAACCTCCTTCCCCAAATCCAAAGGCTGAAGGAGGGAGGAGAGTTTCCTTCCTGGTGGAAGGCAACAGGAGGTCCCTCATGGGATGACCTACCTCTGCTACATCTGCCAGAGACCGTGACACAAAAGAGTCCCTCGAGTTTCCATCCAGGAGGCTGGGTCCCAGTAAGGAGGTGCCACTGGCAGTCCCAACAGGAGTTGGCAACATTTTTCTTCCCTTCTCGGGGGAGATGAAACTTGCTATAAAGAGCAAGTACACCAATAAGTCACTGAACTGAATATGGGTGCAACTGGGAGGATAGAGAAGGACAAGGAGTAGAAAAATGGGAGGACAGGTAGCTGTGTCTTCTGTCTCTTCCAAAGGACATGTTAGCAGCATGGAAAGCAGCAGCACACTGCTGAGAGCACACAGACTCATTTCCACTTGCCCTATGAAATAGTCATTAAAACCAACCCCAACCAAACCCCAACCAAACCCAGTGATCTCATGGCTTTGAGATGATGCTCACCAAGCCCAGAATGAAGCCTATTTTTTTCCAACAGCATAGCCAAGGGCATCTTTTGACTTTGGCAGAACAACCAAAATGTCTCAACCTATCTGATGAGTCAGGCTCCAAACAAGACTACCAGAAAGTGCCAGGGAATTATTTGTCCCAAGGTACAAAGCACAATCTAACAGCAGGATCTGTTCAGGAACAGACTTGCAAAGAGAAAGAAAATGTATTCAGGGCAACACTGTTGAAATGAAAGGAAGAAGTAAGGGAAGAATTCCACAAGCATCCAGCTGGGTTTAAGCTTTTCCAGTGGATTCACTTCTAACAAACAGTGCTTTTGCTGCAGGGCTCTGCACACTGACACTTACAAAACAAGCTGCTGAGAGAAGAGTCTGTGGAGTCATTGGGGTACCACTGGGGATCGTGGCTGGGAGAGGCAATCCAGTTCTGTTGAGGGCTACTGGATGGGGATGGAAGACTTTTGGAGCTGTCACTGCCATTCAGCTTTGCAGGAGAGAGAGAAACACCTTCACCTGTAAGCCAATATCAGGAATCACTGATTCAGCCAATGTGGTAAAGTTAGACTGCACCACTTCATGTTTAGAAAGGAAAAAGCAACCTCCATCTGCTAGAAAAATAAAGGCTAGGCACCTACTGATTTCCAACAGGTATTAAAACAAACAAACCAGCCAAACCAAAACCAAAACCAAACCAAAAGTCAAAGAAAAAGAAATCAAACCAACCAAACCCAAGAACTGGCTGCTGGAAAAGTTTCTGCTGACATGCAGAGTGACAGGGATTATATTTCTAAGTTAATTGGGAGATGTTAGCTAAGTTCAGACTTACTGTATTGGCCAGAGCTGATAGCAATTTCAATGATAGAATCACTGATCTGAGTGGCAGGTTCTCCTTGAGAAAGCACATCTTCAGGTGGTCCAGGCAGGGAAATATCCAAGAGAGCAGAAACATTGGGAGGAGACAGGCGAGTGCTAGAAGCCTCTGATGAGGGAAGTGGAGGGGTGGAAAGACCATTCTGGAGTGGAGTCTTGGACAGTTCTGACAGAGAAAGGACTGATGTGCCCTGTGAAAGAAAACCCAGAGTTAACTGTCCATACATTTATAAAGGGCTTGGAAATCTGTCTGAAAAGCAAGAGCTTGGCTCCTAAGCATCAGATTAAAATCAGACTTGAAGGAGAAAACCAAAAAAAGAGGCCTAATAATCCAGCAGAAAATAGTCCTGAAGTATTGGGAATATATTATTTATCTAATAAATTTCATTGCTCATGAAAAATATCTGTAAGCATTACAAAATATGCTTCAGCCCATGTCCTGCCAAATCATCTGGGAAAACTGAGTCTGTACCATTCCAAAGAACCCTTCATACAGTCTACATATCAGAAACAAGCATCATGATCAAATTAACATCATCCTGAGGAACCTACAAGACAGTCTGTAAGTGTGAATTTGCCTTTCTATGGGCAAAAAATGTCTAACTGCATGAAGAGTGTATAAATATTTGCAAGTGCTAACCCTCTCCTCTTCCTCCAGCTGCCTTCCCCAAACTGAGCTGATCTTTCTCTTGTTAGTACTTCAGCATACAAGTCTTGGCAAGTTGTTTCTGATTTAGTATATACAAAGCTGTCCCAAGAGCAAGAACCTGAACCTAAGGCTCCAGACTGCAAATGAATGCCTGGTAGGTTGATGTCCTAACATCTGTGCTGTAAAAACAACCCCAAAATCCTCCTCTCCTTTATGCTTTCCAATCAAAGTAATTTGACCTCTTTCAAATGTAGCTGTCACAGGAAGGGTGGAAAGTGTTTCCACTTGAATAAAGCCTGAGGCTTAACAAAGTTCTGAGGCTCAAGTATCTCACACAAGGTCCTGGATCCTAGTGGAGAAGCAAGTTTGGGATAGGATGATAACATTCTGATGTGCTACTGTTGACTCTTACAACTTAAGTGCTGCCACAGTTACTTTTGAAGTATCTCTCTCCTGTTGGATCTGGCATAAAGCAGTGACTCCCTCAAGAGGATGCTGCCATTGTAATCATGCTTTTAGTCTTTAGTAGTCCTCCTTTAGGACCATAGAAGCAGCAGGACTGCCAACTGCTGAAATCTTTCCTTGTCATGCCTAAAATACACATGTACACCACAGCAGAGCAACTATTAACTGTATCAAGAAATGGGTAAAACCTGCTTCCCCTTCAGAGGTCAGGGACTGTCAGCTTCCCTTGGCTGTTAGGGAGAGGCAGCCCCACACATGGAAGCACTTTTCCTAAGCCTCTTGTGAAGATTTCTGCAGATGCTGGAGATTTCAGTTCCCAGAGAACAGTCCCAACAGTGGACTACTACCTGGGAACAAGGGGGTTTAACCAGCAACCACCAGTAGTGTTTGCAGAACATCATCCATCCCACAGGACTGTTCTTCCAAGCCATACTTACCTGGAAGCCATCAGGAACTGCCTCCTGCTCAGACCTTGGGGGTAGGCTGATGAAGGGAACCCGACACTCAGGGCCTGAGCCCTGGAAGCACAAGAGAAATGATATGAGTGACAAATGTGGCCACAAGATGCTGGAAATACAGCTGGATTCAAGTGCCCCACATCATTTATGCATGCTCTTTTTGCCTTTCAAAGCTGCCCACCAGCCCCCTGAGGAAATGACATGATCTAAGACATATCTGGGTCTCAAGGAAAGAAACAGCAAGGAGAAATCACAGTTTCCATTCCAAATACATCTTTTCCATGGGATGCTGCTGATTGGATCCCTCAACCCCAAAACACACAGCATACAGCACAGGTTGGGTCTAATGGCAAGCTCCAGGAGGAAGCTCCCTGAAGAGTCACTAGTGACACAGCTTTTTAACCAGGGAAAGAGCAAGCCACTTAAGTCCATTAAAAAGCACACTCAAGAGACTCTGACCTCTACAGTGGTGATGGAGCCTCCATTCTGATGTGCTACTGCTGACTCCTGCCCTGTTACCACCGTGGTGACTCCTTCTGGTGACAATGGAGACACACCTGACAAGCCATCTGCATCCAGGACAGGCATAGGGCTACCAGGGATAATACCAGCACTTTTAGCTGCCAAGTCAATAGCACCTTTTGTGGCACAGAAAAAAGCAAACAAAACCAGATTACAAGCTTTTTCTTCAGACAGTTACTCTGTTGTGACTTACCTAAAGTTGATTTTGTTTTTAAATTGCCCAGACTCTAAATTTAACCCATTCAAAGAGTGAAAATGGCAGTTATCTGATCAGCTGTAGCAGTTGTTCCTCTTCACAAGATAGAGCATTTCTTTCAGCTAAAATGTTTGCTTTTGCTGCCCTGTTCCAACATGTTAGCAGGTGCATCAAAACACTTTAGAGAAACATCCCAGTTCTTCCCCCTTGCCCTTTCCTCCTTTTTGTTTTGTGTCCTTCTTTGTCCTGTGAATTGTTAAGGATTTGGTTATGCAATTTCTAGGCATTTCCTAGAGGAGCTCTAACACCAGCAGAGCCTTCTTTTGTTACCTTGCCTCCAGCAGCCATTTAGACTCAACATAACAAACCTGCACTCTTGCAGGTTTAAGCTCACCCAGATCTTTGGAAATCCACTTAAAACATCTGATTGTCTGCCCACCCCAGAGAATCCTCTAAGTACAACATTGAAGCAGTCCCTGTTTTCACCTCACTAATCACTCTCATTATAGGCCCCACTCTTCTGTTGCAAGACTGCACTTGTCTGGGGTACACTGGCATGTTTCTTTTGTGCAGAACTCATAACCTCACTTTACTAGATCAATTGTTTATCAACTGCTTTCAAACAGGTCACAACCCCTTTACAAAGTGACCTTACAGCAAAAGATGACAAAAGTGCTAAACCTTGGTTAGAAATTCTGAGCCCTTGCTTTGCCTGCAGGTGAGAGACAGCAAAGGAAGCTAGTTCCTTTGCTAGAGACCTAGGCTGTCTCCCCACTGCCTGCTCTCACACACAGCCCCAGAAAGGAAGCCATCGCTAACACAGCTGGTGTTTTAACTTCCAAAGGCACTAACCATTTAACCTAGGAAACAGACAGTGACAAAGCAACATCATCCAGATCACAAGAGACCATAACTCTCATTCTGTTTAAGAAAGGACTTACTAGACAGGTGGTTGGTAGCCTGGGTTGGAAGAACCTTGGGCACGATCGGGCGAGAAACAGCAGCTTTAGTCAGCGAGGACTGGATGGGCCGAAAGGAGCCTCTGCCTAGGGTGAAGCATTCAACACCTCTCAAGCAATGAAATCTAACATCTTTAAAGCAGAGCACAACACACTTCAGGGGAAGCAAACAAATTCTAAGCACTAGCAAAAACTCCAGGAATCCAAGCAGTGGAGATGATGACACAGACTCCCAAAAGTAATGCAAGTAAGCAGTGCTTTATCAAAAGAGAGAACAGCAAGTGCTGCTGTGGGACTGAAGCTGTCTGAATTGTTTGCAACCAAGAGAACCTCTAAGGTCTCATGGTGGTCTTGAGATTTAAGCTGAGATGGGGGATCACCTGTACTACCCACTGTAGTCACCAGTGGATGAGCAGAAGAGGACAAATGGGCAGTGTGTTGATTATCCTGTAGGACATTTAACAGTGTTCCAGGTACTGGGAAGAGCTGGTTATAAAATCTAGACAAATGACTGCACCCTCCAGACAAAATGTTATTCTGCTCTGAGTAACTTAGTCCAAAATGCTGTCTCCTTTTAGAGAAGTCCTTACTCTTCCCTGCTTTTAATAGTGGGAAGTGGAAGAAGACAATGTCTATCATAATTATGACTTGCTTCACAATGATCCAGGAGAACAATCCCATCAGCCTGCAGCAAGTGACTCAAGCAATTGCTAAATGACTCTGTGGTTTTGAAAGGTTATTTTTCTCTTTTTGGAAATGATTCCTTTATGCATTTTTAAGGGACACTTTCCTGTCCATCTGATGGCAGCATAAAGAGCTGTAACATATGCAGACTCACCTGTAATGGATGAGTTGGATAAGATAGAAAAGGAACAGACATGCTGAGACGGATTTCCGGATGGCCTGGGGAGCAGTGTTCTCTATGTGAGAGAAACAACAACAAACCAGAACACATTTAAACACAGAACAGAGGGTAAAGCTCTTCTTCCAAGGCCCAGAAGTTCATGATACCTCCCAGAATAAGCAGAGTATTTACATGGCCTGGCTACTGCACAGCAGACACAAACAGTAAGGTCTTGAGGAAGAAGCTACAGATAGGAATCATGTAAAAAATCTCTACTGTAACCCACTAGGAGAGGAAGTTTCCACACAGCTAACTCTCAGAGGAATACTAATTAGATCTGTATTCTTTTCTGATTAGACTTGCAATAATTTTCAACTCTCCCACAGAATTATGGCAGTGAACCTAAGGCTCTTAACTGAACTGTGAACTGTGCAGGGTGATCTCCCATTAAAATGAAGCAAGTGTGAACTAAGGAGGCAGTTGTATATTTTTGGGAACTCTTAAAACAAATATCTCAGTACTCCAAACCAGTACATATTTGAATTCTAGGTCTCCTACTTTATGCAGAGTAGAAGAGACAAAAGGCTATTACTGACACTTGGTAACTTTGTTTTCCCCAAACAAGCTTCCACTATTTTGGGTTTAGGTTTCTGGTATCTCTCCACCTGCCCATGGTTTCACTACAGCACAAGCCTTTTTGTTGTCTTATCAGAGTAGTCTAAAGGAGGTTAATGTCTGCCTACCACCAAAGTTCTGGGATAACACTCTACCTCTTCCCTTTGCAAATCTCACTGTTTTCCAGAAATCTTTGTTCTTCCAAATAGTGTTATGTTTTATTTCACTACAGACTTTTATACCCACCCATTCAACAGCCATTAGGGAGTAGGAAGCAGGACAAGCACGTAAAAGGCAATCTTATGGTAACAGCACTGACAGCAACAACACTGACAGCTCAGGATTACCACCTAAACACACTGCTGGTGCATCTGTACCAGCAGGCCCAAACTGCAGAACCTGCTTTCAGAGGAGAGACTTCATTTCTCCCCCAAATACCTCATGCACTGCATTACTACTGTTGCTGATACTCCTCATACAGAGGCTATAACAGAGCTGGTTACAATATAGACTCAAATGCTTGTTCCTGAACATGTTCAGCTTCACTTTTACAGCAGATGTGGAAGCAAAGATGGGAAGTTGAGGTTTTCTGTTTCAGTTAGGTGCAAATCATGAGAGCCTTAATGATATCTACTCCAGAAGCAGAAGAGGCATTTCTCCACCTTGCAGCTGTTCTCTGACCTGCACTACTAGGGGCTTCCGTAAGTGCCTGTTCCGTAACTTCCTTGGCTTTGGCAAGAAGAAGTCTGACTGCATCTGGACAAAAACAGGAAATGCATTAGAGAGGATCTGAAGCATGCAGACACAGACCAAATCCCACTCCCCAAACCACCTTTCTCAATCAAGTTGCACCCCTTTGTGACAATACTGTGTTGTCTCAGACAGCAGAATATTCTTTCACCACAAATGTGTTTGGTTTTATTCTTCCTTTACAGCGATCAAGTTTTCTCCCCAGAAAGCTACTTCACTGCTCATCTACTGTAGCTTGCTTTGAAGCTGTTACTGAGATTGGATAGGTACAAATGAGTATTGCAATTCAACACATCAGTGAGGCTGTATTAAGATTAGCTGCATGATGAGGAGGATTGTGCAGTTGTGGTAAACCTGGCAACCACATTTGCTGGCCCCGGCTGTGTGCTGCCATTCATCTGCAGGTCTGAAGAGGTAATGTCACTTCAAAGCACAGCTCTATAGTACAAGACTGACTAATCCCACACTTCCTGATGACCCCAAAAACCCCCTGGAACACAGACTGGAAGCTGCCTCAGGCAGGAGGTGCTGCTGGATCCCTTCAGCCATGCCACTTACACTGATGGTGTCCAGGTGCTGGCGGAAGGTCAGCTCTGCTTCTTTGCTGGGCAGGAAGAGTTTCCCGTGGCGGCTGTTGGGTGGGAGAGTTGTAGGAACTGCAAAGAGCCCACCATCAGCATCTGTGCTTCCAGAACTTGAAGGACCAGCCACCAAGAGAGGTCTAGGGAGGTTTCTCAAACCTGCAAGATTTGAACACTAATTGAAATGAGGTGAAGTGAAAACACAAAGAAAAGTTAAGGATTAACTTTACTAACTGAAGGAAGCTAGAGAGAGCTGAGCTTTAGGGAAGACAGCTCTCCCACCATCTGCTCCTGATCTCAAACTGTGAAACTCTCCACAGTTCAGTTCTCCCACCTGCAAATTGACAGTATTTATTTCACAAGGACACTGCAAACAGTCACTTGCTTTGAGATCCTTGGAAGGAAGGAGTTAAATGCGGTTCTACACTACTAAAGAAACAAGAATTGAAGCACATGGTTCTAAGCCCCACACAGACTGGGTTAAAGAGTTTACCTATTCATCTGGTAGAAATAGCTGAGGGCCCTTCCCTTCCCACTAAACAAACTGTATAGCCACCATTCCTTTTGTAGGGGAAGACACTACAAACACAGACTCATTCTACAACGTTTATGCTTTATTTACACTCCTCATCCCTCCCTTTCCCCACAGTGATTCAAAGTGCAACCCCAATAAAATGATTCTGGTGACAAGAGAAGTAAACCAGCAGGGATCATTTTACCAAAATACCCTCCCAAAGATGGATTATATCAGAAACAATTTGGCACATTGAAAAGATGGCATCTAGTCTGAGTAAAACTCTTCCTTTGGATGTGACTTTAAAACATCCTGCAGGATTTCACAGTGCTGTGGCCACTCTGCAGGCAACCAGCTAGGATGAAACCCAGGTTGTTACTATGGCATCCTCTACCTGTCTCTTCCACAGAGTGCTCACTGTGCATCTCACACTGCTATTTTCACACTTGTATTGCACCCCCACCTGCCATGGTACTCCAGCCACTACTGCTGGGCTGCAGGTCTCAGACAGGAGGCAGCAGGAACCTGACTCACCCGGGAGGGAAGAAGCAAAGTGGGCAACAATTGTTAGCCATGACTGCTGCCTCCCTGGGCAGGAAGACAACACAGCACAAGCTTGAACCACACTGATGCATTTTAAGCAAGGGTGAGGATCATCCACTGAGGAGAGCAGACAGGAACAACAGGATTACAGTATCTTGGATCTGATCCCCTAGGAACAGATACCTGCTCTATTTACATAGAGCTTCACTGATTAAACCCCAACTGTAATAGTTTACAGTAGCCTTGTAGCTTCAGAAAGGATACTCAAGGCATTAGGGAAGCAGGAAGTCCAAGCTCATAAAAACAAAAGTCAGAAACTAAGGAAGTTTGATTCTATTTGCAAATCTGATTTTCAAAGGTCTGTGCTCCAGGTCTGTGTATTTCACTGGATGTATCTGTTTGATCTATTAAATGATTGGCTTTTATTTAAGTCCATCCTTGCCTGCAAGTGAACACAATGAAACTTTAGGCAAAGCTACCACTGCTATAATGCCATTTGAAAATGAAAACCACATGGAGCACAAGTATGTTTTACAGCACCAGCTGAACTGCTTGTGGTCCATTGCTTCTTACAGCATAGGTGTGAAAATGACAGTGTAAGGATTATAATTGTTCCCAGAAAGCCTTGTACCTTCACAGACTTTTCTAAAAACTCAAACATTTGCAGGTAGATGCAACTGAACTGAAAGATGAACCCTCAGCTCTTGATCTGCATGGCTAGAGCTCACAAGTCATAGCAGCAGTACCATCTATTAAAATAAGGGTAACTCCTAACCATTCTGTATTTTATAATAGCTGAATGGCACAGAAAAGGTTCAGCAATTATTTTAACAACAAGCTTTACATCATGGGTTTACTCTCCTGCTCTCTAAGTTTTGCTCTCTGGAGATCTCATACCTTGTATCAGTCAGCTCCTAAGAAATGCCAACACCTCACCCTCTCCAGGAAGTGCTGAGAGTTCTTCTGGATTGGGAACTGCACTACTGACATGCACTGATTTTCAAGATTCAAAGTAGCACTGAATTCAGGACCAGCTCTAAAGCAAATGAACATAACACTGATGTTCTTTAACAGTTCAGTTTACAAGAGCAGGAACACTTCTTCTCCCAGCATCACCTTCCTGGGCTGGACTCATCACAGTAGGAGGTGTTAAAAGGCTCATCTCAAACCTGGTTCTGATGAAGACTCACCTGAGGAGCTGGAAGCAGCAGAAGGAGAAAAAGCCTTGCTGTTGCGAAGGGCAGCCTGATTTCGTGCACAACCAGGACTCCTGGTGCTGATGGCAATCACCTTTCCTGGAGGAGTCAGTGACTGCTCCTCTTGAGCAGGCTTGATAGGTGATGTGGCAACAGAGCTCATCTCAGGCATCTACAAATGCACAAACAATAACTGAATATTGGGTACTGTGACAGCAAATACTTTGTTAAACTCATTCTGTATAGGAAGCTTAAAAAAAGGTAATAAATCTGAGATACTCCAACTTCAAGTACTCTAAGCAATAACTCTGTGTGTGGTGGGAAGCTGGAATTCCCTTCCTGTGCATTTAGCAGTGTTAAATGTCATTGGTTCCATACTATTAATGTATGTTACAATCAGATTAATCCTCAAACCTCACACAGGCTGTTGGACCACCAGGAGAGAAAGAAAAACCAAAGGTCAAGACAAAGAATTCTTACAGCAGTGGAAAATATGTTTTTAATTCAGTGCAAAACTGATTTTCATAAACTCTAGATCCAGAGGGCTCCTCTGGCTGGAAGAAGACCTGGATAAAAACGTTTTGCTCTCAATTCTGATCAAGTAGATACCAAGAGTTTTGCATTTTTTCCCCATCCCTTCTCTTATTTCAGCAATACAGCAGTAAAAAGATGCACATGGCAAGGTCTTTTCCTCATTTTCCAGGCCTATGCAGGGATTTCATTGAGTTGTTTAAATGCTTTTCTAGAAGATGCTCCCTTTTACAGGAAAATCTGTGTGCAACCACAGGTATAAAACTACTACCCCCACTGACTGCAAGGCAATTTGCTCCAGTTTGGTTTATGCTGGTAATCTTCATCTCAAGGCAGGAACCACAGCACAGTTGGCCATTTGGACTTGGCTACACACTACCTTGAGAAAATAGCAGGGACTTAGACAACCAATCCTTCAAGTTCAAGCACCCTGTGGCAAATCTAACATGGTTCCTGTCTTATTTGATGAGATGCAGAGGATTTGAGACAAAGCTCTCACAAAGTCTATAGTGCTTTCAATTAGTAGCACCCTCACCTCTTGAATAGTATGAGTGCAGGAAGAGTCCCTCATTTTCTGAAGCACAGTGAGTATAGAGTGCTATTTGATAAATAAAGGTTATGTTACTTCTTCTTACTGGAATGTCCAAAAGGGTAAAGATCCAAGAGAGTTCCTTCACTGTGCAGTTGCACTATGGGACTTTCATTAAGATACTGAGGGTGCTAAAGTGACAGGAAAACTGTCAAATAACAACTGCTGGTGCCCATCCACCCCCAACCTTCTACCCCTCTTCCCACAAGGCTAAGAGGATGTCCCTTCATTCTACTTTGTGATTGTTTCATCATGTCATCCCTGGCTGCCACACGTCACCAGGAGTAAAAGTAGATGCCAAGAGACGAGACACTGCCACAGATCTGTGAGATGGCAGCCCAAAAGCCTTCATTAAGTCTATATTTGGAGCTGTATCTAGGCAAAGATGGTTTTAAATGTAGAAAATCCTACATTCTATGTCTGTAAAATCAGAATCAAAAAGAGCTTCAAGGGCAGTTAAGTCTGCACCAACAAAGAAAGATCAAAGAACCACATGTGTTTGGGAACAGTGATACATTTGCATCCTATGCTGGAATAGGATGCAAATCATTTCTTGAACTCATCATGCCTCCATCAAAGGTACTCAGCCAGATCTCTTCAGTTCAGTCAGTGTCTTTTTGGTCTTTTACTAAATCTCAACTGGTTGCACCAGGTGGAAGTGGCTGCCCAGGGAGGAGAGAGGCAGATCTTCAAGGCTGGTTACAAGGCACAAGGAAAGCAAGGCCACTCCCAGCTATCTGCCTGAGGAAGAAGGTATTTTTCTGGATCTGTTAAGAACTACCCTAGAGTCTGGGAAGTTTTCCAACAGTCACTGTGGCAGGTGCAGTTACAATGGCTAATCTGTCCCAAGGAAGTGAATCCTTTCCACTCTGAGGCTTAAGAGGAACTTGAACTACAAAAACGTGGCAAATTAAGGGCTGCAGTCTTCACATGGAGTGTTAAACTCATCTGGGCTTCCTTTGCCACCTAGGTTCCATTTTCAACCTGGGCCTGTTCTATGCTTTATGAACCTGAGAGAGAAGAGAAGGCACCTACCTAACCTAACCTCATGACTGATCTTTTCAGTAGTCACCTGAAATGTCCACTGTAACTCCACTGAAACTCACAGCAAACCAGAAACTAACAAGTAGTGTAAAAAGCAAATGCATCATATTGAGGAATAGGCCAAGCTGCAGCAAGCTGGACTGGGTTGTGGTTTGGGGTTATTTTTTGTGGGGGTTTCCATCCCCCTCTTCCCCAACCCAGGAATCAGCAAGATCTTGACAAGCCTGGTCATTGACTTCCCATGAAAACACAACAGGGCAGTTATCCCCCAGATCAACCATGAGTTTAGCATCTGGAGTATGAACAAGAGCTACTTACTGGTTTGGGATTGACTTCAGTAGAGATGAGTTTTAAAAGGCAGTTGAGGAGTTTCTGCTTGTGAAAGGTAGCACATGCAGGAACAGCACTTGACTCAGATGTTTGCTCCCTAGCATCCTGGGTTTCTGGCTCCAAGACAGCCAACCAGTCATATTCCAGCTGCAGCTTGTTGGGTTTGCCCATCATGAGGTAGACTTCAGCCAGAGTAAGGCTCTCAGAGGTTCGGAGACTCCATCCTTCTTCTCTAACCTGCTGAGAGAGCCGGTTTGGGTCATCCTTGAGAGACTTGGTACTAGATTGTCCCTGAGGTGGAGGTGGAAATGAGGAGCCCAGCTTCTCTTGAGAATCCTCCATTACTGCATCTGTTATATCCTTGGTACAAGCATCAACCTGCTGGCCCTGGCTGTGGCTACCCTGAGTTTCATATCTGGATGGACCACTGCCAGCTAAAGCCACACCACTTCCCAGAAGCTGTGAACAGGAGTCAGCTGTCTCTGTGCTCCTCCCACCTGCAAAAGCCACAGGAGAAGTATCACCAGCTGCTGGAGCAGAGTCTTTCCTATGCAGTTTGTCTGTGCAAGAACATTTCTCTGGGACAATCAGGTCCTGACAGGACTTCATGTACCGTGGGAATGGATCGAGCAGAGAGAGTTCCTCCACATCAGGGATTTTACTGCAGGCACAGGCTGTGCTGCACGATGGTAGCACAGCTGCTTGCTCACTAGCTGGGGCCTCCCTGCTCTCCACACAGAAGGCCACTGAGCTCAGCTTTTCATGGTTCCCTCCTGGATCTTGAAGTCCACAAGGCGGTTTTGGGAGAGAATTAGTGATGCCAAGATTGGAAGCTGTTCCTTCCAGCAGGCCAGGTTCTGGGGTGGCATCTTCAGTGCTTGCAGAAACTTCAGCTGTGGGCTGAGAGGTTTTGCTTGGCTCTGTAGTGCTCTCTGCCCTTCCCACACCCTTACCTTCTGCTCCCCGTGTGTATTTTAGCTGCCCCCGAGCTGTCCCCTGACCGCTCTGGATGCCTAGGATTTGGGCAGGGGGCAGTAAGTGAGAGTCTTTCGTGTTCTGCTTGCATTTGCCAGTTTCCTGCCAATGCACTGTACAGAAGGCCTTGGAATGGACCACTCTGGCAACACCAGGCAGTGGAGTGAGGGTGCAGTTCTCTCCTGGGAAGAGATGGAGCATCACTTTCTCCTCGGAGAAGCTGCCTCTTGTTTCTGAGTCTCTGGAGTCTTGGAGCTGCCGTTCTTCTAGTGTTTTACGCTACAAAGGTGTGTCAAAGAGCACAACAATCACCTGCCCCTTCCAAACAAGCACCTGCTAGCCTCTTCTGCCAGTTAAAAAGCAAACCACAACAAAAAGCAGCTGAGCAAGGCCATGGTCTCTATTCAGCATAGATAGGAAGACTCCAGGATCAGAAATTAAGTCCTTTTGGGGTGATGAGGACTACACTGAAGGCCTGCTACCAGCACAGACTAAATCTCTGTTCCAGGCACAATTACTTATCCCTGCTTCACCCACCACTGTCATTGTCAAAATCCCAAAAGCCCCCAAAAATCAAGCTAAAAGCACCAATGCCACTGCATAGCAAAAGAGTGTCTCCTTTCTGTGCAGCAACCTCCACATCACATGTTTTGACACCTTCCTAAGTTTCAAGTGCAATGCTGTTACTTCTTCCAGGCTCACAAATAAAAGAGGAGAGCCTGAATTAAAGGACTATGAAGAGGACACAGTATGCCAAGTCAACAGAATGGCTGTTAACTCACAAATCCTTCTACCCCATGGATCAAAGTTCCAAGGCAGGGATCTCTCTAATGCTATATGGCTCAGACAGTGTCCAGATACTAACAAGTAGCAGCAGCTACCTAGACAAGAAGCTTAAGCCTTCATTTGGTGACACTGCATAAAGCAAGTGGAAAGATCTGTCCTTAGTTTCTTTGCTGAAACTGGTACAAACCTGTCACTTACTATCCAAGCTCCTGTGGTGGTCACTCACCTATAATGGAACAGCCTAAGCTCACTGTTTAAAGGAAATGAAATAAAGGCAAGGAGCCTCATTGATTAGATTTTCAGGGGACCACCCTAGAGAAGAGCTGAGGTAAAACTGGAATATGATGGTGCTTCCCATGAGAGGTTCCACTAGTGACGCTGAAATACTAACCTCTACCTTTACAAACACGGACTGGTAAATTTATGATGCAGAATCCCATTTCTTGTGCAAAAAATGAACTTAGAATAAAAAGAGAATTGCTCCTAGGACACAGCCTGCAGGAGAACCTGAGCAGAAAAAGGATACAATACGCACTTCATGGAGAGCCCACTTCTGCTTCAGGAACTCAATGAGGCTGGAGACCTTCCGGTGTAGCTCCACTATCATCCTGCATGCAAGAGAAACAAAGCAAGGCAACAGAGAAAACTCAGCAGGAATTCAAACTGCAGCCTCAATGCTAGGTTGGGAATTAAGGGAAGAAACTGGCATTCTGTAATACAAGCACAGAGAACACAGCTACCACTCCCAAGCTCTAGAAAAAACAAACAAACAAAAGCCAAACCATCAACAAGAAAACCAAACCCGTGTCATCCCACAACTTTAAGGTCTAGATAACTCAGACCTGAGGAAGATCTACAAGTCTATCAGATAAATCTGATTACTATGATTCAAGATCCTAGTTTCTCCTGATGGAAGAAAAAACACAGGAAAAGATGGCAAGAGTTAGCTAAACTGCAGAAGTGCAGGCAAGGCACAAAGCTACCACATAAAGAATAGAAAGAAAAAGGGGCACAGAAAGACCCTCAAACATTTACTTTTTGCTAATGCTAAAAATCTTCATTATTCTTTCTGCATGATCTCTGGTCATTATAGTGAAGTCCTCTGTTTGAAAGAACAACCAACATCACAGAAGCCTTCTGTTTTCTGCCCCGAGTTTTGGACTAGGTGTTAAGTTCTAGGATGAAGAGCTATCCACCACACTGAAACAAACAGCATCAACTACATTTTGCAGGGAGGATATTAAGCTACAAACACCTTCCTTTCTGCTAGCATCACTGTGTTGCAGTTGGCATGTTTAAGAGTTTTGGTGCTGGTGTCTGACCATTGCTTTACTTCCCTCCCCTGTGCCTCTGGCTCATGGCACATTCAATATATATTCCAGTGGAACTAGTGCTGCACATCTCCATTTTACTTGTACTCTGCTCTGACAACTGGGTGTAAATGGCACAAAGTATATTCATCTCCAACTCAAGCAGCTCCTATCAATACTCAAATTAAAACATAGGAAACTTAACAACAATCTAGTTTCTGAGTCTGGTATCTCACTCTCACAACCATCATGCACTCTGGCTGGACAGAGCTTTCAGAACAAGTACATTCAGACAAGCTGCATTATCAAAGATCAGCTGCCCAGTTGGCAAAGAGAAGCCAGAAGGAGGAGGAAGATGCTAGTATGCTGCTCATGGATTTCCCTTTCCTATTCTGAGGACCCCATCAGCTGTTCACTACCTTAGGCGTGGGTTCTGGGCAAGGCTCTGCACTCGAGCCCACGCGTGGTTGTTCCGCGGCTGCAGCTCCACAGGGACCTTGAGCGGAAGCCGCACTGGCTTCTGGTCCTCTTCATCACTAACACCTGCAAGGAGACAAAGCACAAAGGGCACAGGCCAAGGCAAGGACAACCCAGTCACAACACTACACACCCAGTTATGTGACAAACCAAAAAGCATCCCAGACATCAGCAGCACCTTACAGACACCTTAGGCAGCTCAGCTTGCCCAGCTGAGCCTGCTTCCTTAGGTTATCTGCTGCTCCAATAGGGTTATTTTTAGCCTTGGACACTGCAGTGATGCTGGAGTTGCCAGCTGAACAAGCAGTGTCAAGATCAGGGGGCTGGAAACTTTGAACAAGTACAGTATTTCACAGCTTTAAACTGCACTGATTCTACTTATTGGGGGGGTGGGGAGGAAGAAAGAGACAAAAAGACAAGAGAAATAAAAACGACACATAGCTGAACTGGAGAAAGTAAATAAACTCTAAAATGCCCAATGCTAAACAACAGGCTACTGCTAATTCACTGGCACAAGGGACTAAACTTGGCATCACACAACTGGTAAAGCAGTAGTGATCTCATCTGGTGTAGCTATTTCCTTTTCAGTTTAACTAGTGCCATACTCTAAAGACTTAGAGAGCTGGGTTGGTCCTACAGTGACTGTGATTATAGAAGCAAGCAGAAGAAGTAAGACAATAGGGACATATCTGTGGCCAACACAAATGCGAACTAGTACAAATTCCACTAGCAGTGATGTACACACTCAACAGACCTACTCTCTCTCTCCTATTTTCCAGACCATCTGTTAGGATCCTTTCACGTTCCAGCATCTCTTACTTACCATCTGGATCACAGAGTTTCTTCAAAGCCCTGCACATGGGAGCTTTGATACGAAGGTTTCTGCCTTTGTAGCGAACAGTCGTAGCCCTGAACACATTGGGAGAAGAATTGACAGGCAGCATTAACCAAAGGTTGTGTATGCAGACATCTCAGGGACACAGTCACATACAGTCATGGCTACAGGAATGAACAAAGAAATGGAAGGCTTTGCAGTGCAGAGTCACAAGAGCATTTCATCTTTTCTATCACCTTCTTTTTGATGACTGAAATGCTACTCTTGGGACCCTTCTCTTGAAGGCCTTCATGAAACATTGGGCTGTTACTTTATCAAGCTGACCAGAATGATGCCACTTCAGCTGCAGAGCACCCTTAGAGACAGCTTCCACATAAAATACAAGTGGTTTTACTTTAGTCTCCTCTTTATACTCCTACAAGAAGCAAAAGTCTAAAGTTTCTGAAGAGTCTTCCATGCTGGAATATCAACACCACATCTGCTGCAGACATGACATCCAGCAGCTTGTGGGGGAACCTGAACAAAGCAACCTTTCCAGTATGGTTTCACTGGCTCTTAGCTTCAACACCACACTAACAACTATAAAGATCCTTTCAAGCAAGAGGCCATTTTTGCTTCCACACAGTGGAACTATTTGATTTCTTCACTCAGTCAGCCCTGGGTTTGTTTTAGAGACTTAGAAGACGGGCATTGAGACCAACAGCTACTGATGGCAGTATTTCCTAGCTAATACTCCAAGCAGTAAGGATCAGCTAGCACTGAAGCAGCAGGATTGAACACAAGTCCTTGCAAGTAGAAGGAAAGAAATTAAAGAGAATATTCCTACAGCATAGGAAAAAAAAAAGATTCTGCTGTAAGGAAGACAACATCAGGCAGAGAGCTTGCCTCCATTGCTAAGAGGGAGACTGGCAAAAGGGCAGCAGGGCTGAAGGGCAGATCTCCTCTACTTGCATTGAGCTGCCAGAAGGGAGTATGAGTCCTCCCTCTCTCTAAGGAGCTCTGACCCCCTTGTGGTGGCTCAGCTAATGAAAAGAGGAGAAGGCTCTCAAGTGCTGAGGAGAAACTAGCAATAGTGCTACCTAGGAAGAAATTAAAAAGACCCAAGAGCTACTTGCATGGTTTTAAATAGTGCTTCCACCTTCTACCTCTGCTACAGCAGACAACACTACAGCTGCTGCATCAGCAGAAATGTTGTTACCTTTCCTCTTCCAACTCCACCCTGCAGCTCTAAAATAAAGTAACAAATGCCCCCTAGACTCTGGATAACCATTTCAACAATCAAGATGCTGAACAACCCAGTTCTAAGAGTTTCAGGAAGAAGTTCTTACTTACCCAGCTTGGATGAGCTCATTGAGTTTAGCTGCATTCTTGTCATCCATACCTTAACATGAAAGGGGGATAACACAGTGAGTTAGGATTTGAAGCAACACAGTCATGACCTTTCCTAGTGCCCTCCTCAGCTTTCAAAGCTATTACATTTTACTCTCACACAGGATTCATGTGCATAGATGTGCTAGAACATACCCCCTCTGAAAAGTTCCTGTTTTCATTATGTGCAAGTTTTACATGATCCTTGCCAGGAAAATGCCATTTTACTGATGGATGAAATGCCCCTAGTTTAGGTGCTACAGACAGCTTGGATTGCTGGGCATTAATCTGACACTGCAGGACTAGAAAGGAAAGCTTCCTCATCTTCCTGCTCAATCTCTTGTTGCTAAGGCAGCAGAGCACAATGAAAGAGCATCAAGCCCTCACAGGGCTGAATGCAATAAAAAAGGTAAATAAATAAGGAAATGCACATGTCACCTACACTTTTCTCCTATGCATTATACAGCACATTTTTAAACAGGCATTATGGTAACTTGATTTATACTCTCTAGGATAGATAGGCCCAGATTTATTTACTGAGCAATTAACCTTCCTCTGGCAAGGCTGAAAGTATTCCTGACATGCTTTGGTCTCTCAACAGCCCTAGGTAAGCCACCTCAGTTTCTGGGGAAGATGGGACTGGGTGAACAGCACAAGAAAGGGGGGAAAAAAAACAGACAATAAAGAACAAAGAAAGTTCTTTCAGCAGCTGCAGAGCAGACCTCTCACAAACTGGGTGTAGAGGCTTGCAGCTTGAGCCCATTTGGTTTTGGAGGCTAGAATTCTCCAAGTGCCAGTGAGTAAAATATGTAACCAAGTACCAAAGTTATAAAAAGACAGGAGCACAGAGGATGCATGTATTGCCATGGTGACTGTGTGAAACTTTACTCCCAGGCACAGCAAGGAGGGTCTGTTGATGCTTTTAAGACAAGACATGGATATACAGATGAAGCACCAGTACTGATTTCTACTGACAAGACAATCTGTCTTGCCTCTGCACCTTCTTTGTCATGGAACAGGTCAAAATCTCTTCTCCATGATGCATCAGCACACTGGAGAGCTTTCAACAAACAGAACAAAGTCAGTGTGAACATTCAAAACAGTCTTGGTCATGACATCTACCAAGACACCACAATTCTATCAGGAATTGGATATGATCACTCATTAAAGCTTTCTTGTCTTTTTCACTATGCAACTAGAGTGACTTTACAAAGAACTGAGAGCATTCTGATGATTTTCCAAGTCTCAGCAACTAAATGAAAGGTGCAGAAGATCTACACTGACTCTACAAACATTTTGGGGACACAGTGAAAAAATCCACAGATAAGAAGGTACACATTCATGGAGTAGTGCATGGCCTCTGCCCAGTCTCCAAATTAGCTACATCAGAGAACTCACCAGTCTGGAAGCCATACAGACCCTGGGAACCATCTGCCTTGGGACTGAGGGAGGGGATTCTGACCCACTGCTCTGCTGAGACCTCACCTGCACTGCTGGTGCCAGCCCTGGAGTACTCAGCACAGGAGAGACATGAACCTGCTTGAGTGGGTCCAGAGAAGGGCCAGGAAGATGATGAGGGGCTGGAGTACCTCTGCTATGAGGACAAGCTAAGAGAGTTGGGGTTGTTCAGCCTGGAGAAGTCTCCAGAGAGCCCCTATTGGGGCCTTTCAGTACTTAAAGGGCCTATCAGAAAGAGAGGGACAGACTTTTTAGCAGGGCCTGTTGTGGCAGGACTAGGGGAGATGGTTTGAAACTAAAAGAGGGAGATTCAGACTAGAAATAAGGTCGATTTTTTTTATGTTTAGGGTGATGAAACACTGGCCCAGGTTGCCCAAAGAGGTGGTAGATGCCTCATCCCTGGACCCACTGCAGGTCAGGCTGCTTGGGGTTCTGAGCACCTGATCTAGTTGCAGATGTCCCTGCTCACTGCAGAGGGGTCAGACTAGATGAACTCTAAAGGTTCCTTCCATCCTAAAGCACTCTGTGATTCTATGAACACTAAGCCCACACTCAGATACCTTGTGCTATCAAAAGCTATTAAGCTCCAGAAAATGGGGCAGCACTGCTATGGGACATACTCATCTGTCTGTGCTCCTTACAGACAAAACCAGCCTCCAGGACTGACAAAGGCAGAATACATCCTGGTTAGCCAGTGAAGTTGTTCTTTCTGATTATCATTTGTAATGCTTTTTCATCTTTAAGGTTCAACAAGCCAAGCTTTAGAGAATGACTTCAGAGAATGATATTTACACAGTTGTTTGCTTAGTTTTCAAGAATAATAAACTTGATAATCTAATCTGTGTATCCATTTCCCTGTCCTCTGTGAGCATAACATGCACCACATTCCACAGAGAGCCAAAGCTAAAGAAATCTGTCAAAGAAAAAGGGACTAAAGCAGCAGATTAAGAAGACCTTGAAAGAGAAAAAATACATGTAATGAAAAAAACAATAGCACAGATCACTGCAACAGAACACAATGAACAGTAATTCTGTCTAGCTCAAAAATGAAACTGTAGCAGACACAAGGGTGTCAGCTTCAAGGGTAGACTCTTCTGATTCTACTGTATAGACACAATTTTATGTCATTCATACTCACATCCCCCAATCTTTTTCCTTAGTTCCCCATAGCAGATTAAGCCATAAAGCTCCAGGGAGGATTTTTTCAGCCCTTGAGAAAAAACTGAAAAGCAGAAAAAGTGTAAGTGAGATGCAGACTGCAGGGACCCAGCCACAGCCCCTCTGTAGATATTCATTTGACTCTCTTTGACTTGCAGACCTTGACTGTTTCTACCTAAAGCTAATCAAACTATTGCATTAAATCTTCAGTTCCTTCAGCCAGTGAGATTTCAGACTTTCAGGTACACAGAACCTTATGTTATCCAAGAAAACAAATGAAGCTTCTCCATGACATCATTTTTTTAAGTTCTTCTATACTGTGCTTGCTGTAATATTTAAGTAAAGTACTAATGGCTTGTTTCATCTTAAAATGCTGCCTTGTATTGAAAAAGGAACTCAGAAGACACCTGATGACAGGTGTTTTAGATGTGTAAGTCCTCCTTCAGACAAGCTAACCTCACAAACAGACAATGCCATTTCATAAAGAGACTATACCATACACTATCTTTGCATTCCTTCTTTTTCTTGTCATATCCATTCCTCATCAAGCAGTTGGTTTTTACTTGAGAGGCTCTGGCCACAAACTGTATAGATGAATTTCCTATCCAAACTTCTGCTGCTGTTAAAAAGAGTTGTTAACAGATCAGAAAATTCAACTTCCAGGAAACTGCCCTGATTTGTGCAATTTAAAATATAGCACCAAAAGGACAGGAAAGCCCTGGAGACCTTTACTTAATCAACAAGCCAACAGGAGAACAGACATTCTTCACCAAAAAACAGTCAGAAGAACTGCATTTTAGTAGAATCTGTTCACTCTGAAATAGATTTCTTTAACCCACTCTTCAGATTAGGCTACCTGCAAATTGAGTTGAATTGTCACTGCCTGCTACTGAATGGCATGCATCTGATAAAAAATCAACTGTCAATGATCATATATTACTATTATTGCTACGAAGCACCACTAACAGTTCATGTGACTTCCCTATTTCCTTTTCATTCAACAAGCTGGGGAAGGAAACAGGAAGAGGGGAATATGGCTCTGGGAATCCTGAGTTACTGAACCAATGATACAATTTCAGGCTTATTTTACCATCTGCACTTGTACTGGCCTATTTATTTCCATAAGAAGTGCAATGCAATGCTGGAGTCAATTGGCTTGATGAAGTCATGCCTTAGGCAGGCCACAACTAGGCCTCAATTTTCCTGAGAATAGAAAACCATGACCTTAAGCCTGGCTTTCCCCCAATATTAACAGTAAGATTGGCATTTATTATGGTGTGGTGAATTGATATAAAAGCAGTGATACAAATACCAGGTTTTGAGAAGTACTTTTCAAGGAAGATGAACCTCAGTATGGCCACACTAACGAAAGCAAGACATGTCCACATACATCCTCTTCAGTAGTTACTTTCTTATCACCACCACCCCTCCCCTCCCATGATGGCACTAAAGGCAGGATTTGGACCCTCCTGCCAGTGGGAGCTCTGCACTAAGCCTGTGTCATTGCATACTAACCATTATCAAAGTCTATGTACTTTGAGATCTTGTGCCAGGTGCGGTAGTAGAAATGGCGAACCTGCTCCTTGTTCTTCACCATGCTTGCTGGTTTGCCTTTCTTCTTGTATTTCAGGGCAATGTTGTTCTGGATAGCTTCAAAGTCCTTCCCATGCTGAAGAATAAATAAAACAAATCCAAATACTCAAAGCCAAGCTTATCTCTTGTCATAAAACAACTCAAACAACATGAGGGATGAGAAATTTGCTATCAATGGTCACAAGCAAAATCCTAGTGTATCAGAAGTCAACAGCAGGAGAAAGACACTATTGACAGTATTTTAAACATCCATGGATAAAACTCACAGTTACCTCCTTTATATTTCAGAACAAAACAACAACCTTGACACTTCTGAAACATGCCTTTGATTGACAGCTGGTTTATAGCCAACTGCAGAGACACATATGCATAGACAAACAAATGCTAATGTGTATGTATGCATTTTGCTCCCGGAAACTTCAAGTTTCAACCTTCTTTAGGAACAGCCAGATATTAAACAAAGCCACCTGAGCTTCTTATTTTCCTCTCCATGTACCTCATACAGTCCCTCGAAGAAAGTGTTCTTGTCCTCTGTGCTCCAGGACTCCCACTGCCGCCTGACCTTCTTGCCTTCCTCCTTCTCTCCAGCCGAGGAACCCAGGTTCCTTGATGCTGACTTGGAATTCCCAGCAGGGTTGCTGGGATGAATTCCTGATGTGCCACCAGTTGTAGTCCCTCCATTATCTGCTGCTGCAAAAAAACCCCATAAGCAGAGTGAATATTAAACCATCAGGATGATTCATGGAGAGAGAAAAGGGAGGAACTTAGAACTTCCTCCTCCTTCACCACTCCCTTCTGCAACAGGGGTTTTTCAAGACACTTCACCTGAAATGCAATAGGCAAAGTTTGTTTTAAAGAAATAAAATCTCCTCAGCAAAAACATTATCAACTCACCTCAAACCTGCAACTTTCTCCCAAGAGAAATCAACCCCAACATCATGTTTGGTTTGACACAGTAACAGATTAGCAGAATGTCAATCCAGAAACCAGGCACATCTCCCAAAAAGTGCTCTCATTTTTCTCCCCATGAAAACATAACCATTCTCAGCAACTTACATTTCCATAATGACTTGCCTGCAATTTTGTTAAGAAGTGTTGTTTCAGATCTGACTTGTCCTTACCACTGCAGGCATGGACTTAATAAAACAGAGGCCTTTTAACATCAACTATAGAGTGTTCAATATAAAGAATGCTTGTTACCATTTCCACTTCTCCAGTTACTGTCCTCCATATTTGGTGGCTTATCTCATGATAAATTGCCTTGCCTTACTTTATTTCCTTGTCAATCCAGCTTTTACAATACAGCAGTCCCAACTAGTTTCCCAAACTTTTATACACTTCACCACAGATCTCTCATATTTAGGCTTTAAAAGTTCAGTTCTCTTTTAAAGTTCATTATATAAAGCACTTTTAACTGACAAAGCTGTTCCAGGCCTACTGTGCTTCAGAGATATGAAAGACTTGGATGTAAATCTTGTATGTAACTATTCAGATGCAATTTGAAAGTAATTCCTTTGGATGACAAACCCCTACTTCTCCAAATCCCCCCCCCAACAAAGATCTTTGTTCAATTAACAAAGAACACTTGAAATCAAACCTGGAAAAGAGTAAGACAAGTACTCTTTTTTCCTTGCACACAATAAATATTTACTTGATATAAAAAAATAGACTCTAACCATTTTAAGGTTTCTGTTTCTTTTATTTCTATTTGATCCTTTTGAAGCAAATGCCTGTCACCATGGGAAGCACATGAGGCAAAACACAAACCAGAATTGGACAGCTAGAAGAAAATGCACTTAAAAACAACTTCTCAAATAAACAGCTTCTCTATTTCCTACAGCCTTTATCAGCCACTGATAAAACAATTGAAAGTTAAGCAATTTTATCTGGTATTGTGAAAGTAAATCCTTGAATAAAAAGAAATCATAAACCACATAAACCAACAATTTTAAGACACAGAATTGCTTCATTCTTCTGCAAATGTAAGAAAGGAATATTGCAGTTTTCATAGTAAAGAAATACAGATCTTAATTCAAACACTTCAGTCCTCAATCTCAGTCCACAGCCTCTTGTTCCTAGCTCCCAATGCAAAAGACATCCTTTACCCAAAGGCAGCTACAGGACTTTATACCAGAGTTACTGTTCTGATCACAGACCTTCCCATTTCTGAGAATCACCTGGAGCAACCACAGATGCAGGATTTGGGGATTTTGCTGGGTGGTTGGTTTGGGTTTGGGGTTTTTTGGGGAGCTGGTTTTTTTTACATCATTGACTATATACTCAAGTAAGTAAAAACATAAGGTCAGCTGCTTAAGTTCAGATCTTATCAAGGATTTTCTGAAGACTGCACAGTGCCCTTGGAATATGTGAAAATTTCATTTATTAAAGATTTCTTATTAAAAATAAGAAGCAAAAGTATCAGTCAACTTTAAATTCAAGGAAGACTATGAAGTTAAGTAGATTTCCTCTTAGTTGTATGCAAAAGAGGAAAAGAACAGAACAGTTCTACTGAGGACATGCTAAAGGCTCAGGATTAAACTTCTTCTAAGGATACAATGATCATAATTCTCTTGTTTCTTTATATATACTTAATATTCTACATGACAAACTGTAGTTCTAAACTCTGTACTAGTTTGAAACACAAACTACTGCTCAGACAACTGTATCAGACATGAAGATGTCAAAACCCTAACACCCTGCTACCTCTACAAAGATCTTACATGCCACTTAATTCTTCCAGAAATAAAGGAGTTTGCCACATCATCCTTTTGCACAAGCTTTCTTCCTACTGTGCATGCTAATATTTATCATTGAGTAACCACAATCCACCCTAGAGTTCACTGGATCACTAATGATAGATGATGATGGTCATTAATTACCAACAATAGATTATTCCCAACTTCAGCAATGCATTAGAACAGAAAAGTCCACTGAGGCTGCTACCAAACTGCTGGAGAGAGCAACAGGGCTCACTCAAACAATCTGCTTACCTGCTGCTTCTAAGTAAATCCATTTAAAAAGGAAAACACTGCAGGTGAGACAGATATCTCACCTTTTATTTTCCATTTTCCACTGGCAGTTCTTCCATGCCAGCAGATTCAGATCTTCTGTCACAGACTCCAGGGCCACAGAAGCTGGAATTCACAAGAGCTAATCCCCACTACACCCATGTGTCTCACCACACAGGCTGCTTCTCTCCTTAGGGTTCTACAGGCTGAGCTTGCAAAATCTCAGCTTCAGGAGTCACCAGTCAACAGTAGGTGGAACATCTATCAGGGAACACCTTTACAGATGAGGTGGTATTTTCACAGACTCTTGCATGCCACAGGCCAAATGCAGAGGGTTAGGATGCTAAACTTCTTCCCCCAAGCACAGGATGCCAAGGCCAACTTGTAACATGCCATGCAGGCTCCTTCAGAACACTCTTGCTTCTCTTTTGGGTTCTACAGGAGCCACTAGCAAGGAGAAACTATCCAAGATCACCTTCAAAAGTGGTTTCAATAAAGACTGGCATTAAGGAAGACTGGTGGAGGAATGACATTTCAAGATAGAATAACATCATAGTCTAAGTACATACATCCTGGTACACAGAACCTCTCCACAGGAGAAGACAGTGGTTAATGTAAGCCACCTGCTACAAGACAAGGTGGGCTCCAGGTGGACTGCTTCCTAACAAGCATTCCATGATGTCCAAAGATGGAAGATTTTAATTCAACTAATGCTTTAATCTGAATAATTTTCTTTTAAGAAAAAACCTGCTCATTACTGCAACACAACTCCAAATACTTGTTCAGGCCAATCTACACATCTGATGAATAAACCTACAGCAACAGGAGGAAAGCCAACTGTAGGCTTCAATTCATTACCATTAGACTTTGCTATGATCTCCTCCTGACTTCATTCTGCCCTCAGAAAATGGCTAAACCCACAGAAATTGGAACACTCTACTTCAAATTAAGTCTACAGCACGTGATGGCAACATACTCCACCTTTCCTTTTACCAAGGTGGTCACAACATAGATTTGCCTGCTCTAACCACTCTCACATCACAGCAAAAAGCCCCACAAGACACCTTACAACTTGTGCTCAGCAACCATGTGGCATACTCATATTTAAGAATTAAACTCTCAGAAATCCCTCTTTTCCAGCAACCTTCTATTGGTCTGCTTCCTCTCCCTCAATAAACCTCCCTGCTTTCCAACTCTCATAAGCTGCCTCTACCCAACTAATCCTTCAAGTTCCTCCTCTGATTTCATGCAAGTTACTTTAAGACTTACTCCCAAGCACCCATACCTCCAAAGGTGTGCATTAGCTGAGGTGTAGACAATGAACTTGGAAACACCTTAAAAAGGTCACCAATATTTGAAGACAAGATACTAATCATTCTAGAAAAAAAGGCACAGATGTAGGTATTTGTGCAGGGAGTGTGATAAACCCTGCAGCAATTCCAAACAGATTGGCTGTTGGAAGGGAAACAGTTTTCAAACTTTATTTTGCTATGCTACTTCTTGTCAGTTTTGCCCTAAACTCAAAAGCACAACTCAGAGCCAGAATCCAAATCCAAATGTGCAATTAGAGATCACATTAATCTGAAAATTAGCAATATATTGATATATTCTACTAGGCAGAATGTGAGAATTATTATTAACAATCTTCCCTGAACCATAGTAAGGTGAAGTTGAAAAGTCAGCAGCTGCTGAATGGGCAAACTCTTCCTACAGTTTACAGTGAAGTCTACTTTACCAATAATTTGTCTGCTACAATGAAGCACCCTAAAAGCCAAAAAAGCACCCTAAAAGCCAAAAGTAAAAAGGATCTGTCACAGAGAAAATGACTATTTTCAAAGCTCTTTAAAAGACATGATTAGGACAAGCCACTGTCAGCAGTAATCACAATCTGAAAGAAATTAAGTTTATTGACTATGCTCCTTAACAACAGCCTTTGAAAGAGTTTTCTCTTTAGAGCACAGAAACTAAAAGCTGGACCACTTTAGGGTTACATAGCATTATTGGAAGACCATGACAAAACCAAGTTTCTGGTTTCACTGGACCAAGTGTAATCTGGTCTTGGCACTCACTCCTGCTGGCCAGTGTTAAAATTACCTTTACAGCCATCACCTCGACTGTGACATGCAAAAGGGAAATGCTTCCAGTTGTCAGAGCTGATCAAAAGCACATGCATTCAAGCTTTTTATCATTTTTGTACTTCCAGGGGGAGGAGAAAGTTGGTGGACAGCAAATGGAATGATTTAACTCCAATCTTTATCAGCAATTTTCACCCTTCAATTAGTTCCCTATTGGAAGCCAGCTCTGCTGAGTCCCTGCACTCAGAATGCAAAGCCCTATAAATTCTGATCACAAGACATTCCAGTAGGGAGAATTCAGACAAGCCTGGAAAACCTCTCAGTATGCATCCCTGAATCTCAAGAACTCAAAGGAGAAAGGATCCCACTCTGTGGTTCTGCTCTCCAAGATCTGACAGTTCTAATCTCAACCATATGCACTCCCATCCAAACCAGGCAGGCAGAGCTGTGGTTGGTCTTACAATTAGAAGAGTGAAAGCATAACCATAATTCTACCCCCAACTGTCACCCTCCATGATTTAAGAAGTTTCCCAAACCTGACAACACAGTCAAGTATAGTCATTAGAAACACTCTCTATGGCTGATGACTGAAATGAAATTACATACAGAAGATATTTAATTAAAGTTATTTTGGAATGTGAATTGCAAAATAAAGCAAGTTTGCTTTTCAACTCTGTCCATATGCCTAGATAAAAATTGTTCTGCTGCTCTAGGATTGACATGAATGTTGATGTACCCAAGATCCATGTGCATGGACTTCCAAAGGAATGGAATCATTTCAAATGTATATATTTGACTTGTCCATCATGTACAACAGGTATTCCAAAGAAACACCTCCTCACATTTAATAGTATTTACAACCTCTGAAATAATTATCTGTAGCTAAACACGCCTGGGTATTCTGGGTTTTCACTTGGTGTGATACAACTGGGAGTAAAATTACAAAGCCCTTTCTGTTCTATCCTCCTCCACCACCACCAATAAGAGCTCTTCTCTTAAAACATAAAAAGTTTAAGAGATTAAAGAGGATTTACTAAGGTATTAAAAATAATTTAGTCAATTAGATAAACTAACTAAGCAACAGAGCTCAAGAATTTTCTTGGTGATGTGACAAGAACTAAAGCATCACATTTTGCACTGCTTTGCTACTGTGACACAAAACCATCATAATTGGTAATGTTTCCCTGATGTCCAGCATGTGCACACCACTGCAAGGGACAACAGAGTGAGGGGAAACTCCAAGGCACATTTACACTACATGGAGTTGATTTTGGACAAGAGTAAACTTTGTTACTTCCAAATGCTGCAGAAATCTCCAAGTGTTGGTGTTCTCCAAAGTTAACAGAAAATAACACTTGAGTGCTTTTGCACAAGGTACCCAAAAATTAGTATCAGCACAGCTCAACTCCAGTGCCAGGTGTCATCCAGTAACTGCTAAGCACACACAATAGCACCAAGATATTCAATACCCCTGGTGTCTTCTAGCTACTCAAGGAAGAAACAGCTTTGAAAGAAAGAAAACTCTTATCTGCAAAGTCAGAGTGAGAAAGCATGTGTGTGTATGTATGTAAACACAGACACTCAGAGGATGTCAAACATCCATTATAAAAACTCCAATTATATGGAAATGCCCAAACTCTTCTGACTGAACTCCCAAAACCCTGGAAACAAATATGTCAATGTGTATTTCTGTTTCCAAAACAGCTCTTTCAGCAAATTGGTCAAAGAAATAATTGGGGGAAATCACCAAAGTCTTGAGGGTTGTTTTTCTCTCTTTTTTAACTAGCACTCAGTGACTATTTTGTTATTACCCAACAACAGAATTCTGAGTGCAGCCATCTGATCACACAGCTTGCTAGAGTCTGATTTCCTGAGCAAATCACAGGAATTTCCTAAAACTCAAGAGTTGAAAGGCAGGATTTAAAGGTTTGCTTCAATCATGGAGATTTTTATCTCCTCCACATACACATCTGAATCCCCCATTTCTGCAAGTGCAAAGAGGATAGTGGGCAGCAGAGAAGCTGAGGCCTTGGGACACAAAGAAGATTTCAGCTACTGTGAGAAGCAAGCCTCAAAACACCTTCCCCCAAACCAAACAAAAGATGGCATCTACAGGAGGAGAATGACAACCCCCAAACCCACAGGTGACACCCCCACACACTACCTCCCTTGCCCACATGTTTTAAGGGTGCCAAAACACAGTACCTTTGCTTTTTGCAGCAGTGCTGCTGCCAACTGAAGAGGATGCCTGGGAATCCTTCTTCAGTCTCTTGCTCTGAGGTCTGACGCTGGACCTGAGAAAATGATGCTGGTCCTGGCTGTGGGAGGGCTGGAGGGCAGCCGGGGCTTGTGATAAGCTGGGGTTCGGTGGGGGGCTGCTGTTAGTGTTGTTGTTGATAATCTTCTCCTCTTTCTTTGTGCTGCTGCTGCCTGGAGCTGCCTCTCCTCCTCCTCCTGCCCCTTCTTCTTCCAGGGACTCCTCATCTCCTCCTGCTCTCTTGCCCAGCTTTTTCACCCCTTCCTCCCCGGTGCTCTCTCCCAGTTTCACTGTCATCCTGTTGGGGAGGAGAGAGAGAAAAGAGGGGGGCACAAAGTCAGGCCAGGGAGCCCCCCAGAGAGGGAGAGAAATCCCTGGGCTGAGAGGGGAGAAGTTTAGCTGCAGAAATTCCTCTCAACATGGCCGCCGTTGTTTGTTACTAAATCCCCTTTCGTTTGCTGTCCCGACCCAACAACCTGTGCCGAGGGCGGGAGGGGGAAAGCCCCGCCGGAACCCCCCCGAAACGGGTCCAAAAGGCAGCCGGGCTCTCCCGGCAGCCCTCCGGCACCCTCCCGAAGGGCTTCGGGGCTCCTTTGCCGGAGAAATCGCCCGGCCAAACTCGGGCGTGGGGAAGCGCTCGACAGCCGCTGAGGAGAGGAAAGGCAACGGCGAGCCCGGCGGAGCGGAGCGGGGCAGCGCTGCCGGGCCGGGCCGGGCCCTCGCCCCCTGCCTACCCCTTCCGCGGCTCCTCGGGCCCTGGGGGGCTCTTCCTCCTCCTCACCATGGAGCCGAGGCGATCCGACCTGCCGCGGGGAGGGGATTCATATTCCTGGATGCGGCGGCGGCGGCTTCTCCTCCTCTGTGCGTGTGTGTGTGTGTCTCTGGGGCTGGGACTGGCCGAGGCTGCCGAGGTTTCCAGCTCCCCCTCCGCCCCCACGCCCGCCAAAGCCCCGGCACCTCTCGGCTGCTCCCCGCGGGTCAGCCCCGGGCCCGGCTGCCTCCCCTGCGCCGAGCATCGCGCCGCGGGCCGGGGCTGTCACCGCGGCCCCGGAGAGCCACCAAGCCGGGGAACGGCCTGGCTGCCCCAGCCGCGGCTGTTGGAGGCCTGGCAGCACCTTCCAGCGCCGATCCTTTAGCTAACGTGTCCCCTTCATTACTGGGTTGGGGGTTTTCTTTTGTCATTTGGAAGGCAACAAACTCCGCAGGCATCTGCAGCAGCATCTTCCCTAATAGTGCAACTGACAGCGATGCTGTGACCTCTTGACCAAACAAAAAAGTTTGAGAACATCCCTGGTGGAGGACCACTCTTGGACTTTCCAAGGCATGGCTAGACAACTTCAATGCCAAATGGACCTGCCACCGGGCTGTCTGCTCCCTCTGTGTCTAATTTCATAAATCCTCTCCATTCTAAAGGGGGGTTTTAAACACTTGGAACAAAACACCAGATACACACATAAAGCTTAAGGCATTAAATCCCATTTTCTGCTAAAACCCAGCAACTGGATTTTTTGCTTCTTAAAGAGTGTAAAAAATATTACTGACACCATGTCTAAAAGATGTCACCTTCCAAGAAAGGAACCACTTCCAGCAAAGCAGAAAGAAGTCACAGTTGCAATGCAGCTGCCTTATCACCAGAGCAGGAGCCACAGTCCAACTTTAATTAAGGGAAAAGATAAAAACAAACAAGAGAAGGAAATTCTGAGTATCACAAATAAAGAACAGAATTACTGCAGATTAGGCTGATGCCAGAATAATGTGGTTTCATACACACAAGATGCATCAGCATTAGTGTATAAATTTGTGAGATGACAGTTTATGGACTGTATTCCTACTATTAAAATGACACTTTGTCCTCTAACAATTTTCAGCTAAAGTACTGAATCTACCAACTCAGAACTATGTTGGGCAATGTTCCATTCTTTACAAGCACTCAATAAACTGATTTGAATCGTGGATCTAAACTTCTATTAAAATTTGACTAACTATTCACCTGATGGGTCGCTAATTACAACCACAAATGCGTTCTCCGCACAACAAAATTTGTAGTGTTTTCAGTTATTTTGAGGACAGAAATCTTGCAAGTCTGACAGTCTGCTCAAAAACTTAAGTAAGGCTGAAATCTCCCCCATGTCAAGTTTAGTTTAATTACTACAAATCAAACAATGCATTCGCTGGCATTCCCCAACAATTACACGGGAGATACCAAAGGCGCACATCGTGGAGACTGCCACTTATGAGGCTAGGGTAGAATATCCCAGTTTGTGTCCCACCTCCCAAGAGTTGCCTCCTTACAGCATCTATCTTAAACCTTCTAGCAGTGCCCGACACCCACTTTACCCATTTCAGCTGTTTCCTCCTTTCATTTTCACGTTGCCCTTGCCCTTCCTTCTTCTTCCAAAGGGAAAATCTTCTAAACCACGCTGCTTTGGTCCTTTAGACCTTCACACGTAGTCACCGTCCCTTCACTCTGCCCCCACCACGAGGCCTTCCCCGCTGACCCCTGCGCCGCCGCATCCCCACGACGGAGCCGGGCAGGGGCGCGCCGGTCTCCCCAGGAACACGCACAGCCCACGGGAATTCAAGGCGCCGCTTCTTCCCCCTGCACAGCAGCCCCCTCCGCGCTGGCGGGATGCTCCGTTCCCCGGTCCGTCTCTCACCTGCTGCATCAACGCCGCCGTGCAGCTTCCGCGCTCCAGCTCTCCCGCCGGCGGCTGCCTCGGCTCCTCCGGCACCCGCAGCCCCAGGCACCCCCAGGCTGCGCCCCACACCCGCCAGCTCGGGAGGAGGCCGGCGCGCCCTGCCACCACCACGGAGCCCAGAGGCCCTCCCAGCTTTGCTGGCGGCGGCAGCCCCGCTCCCGGCCGTGGAGGCGACTTCTCTTCCCCGGGCTCCTCCGAAACCGCGGCCGCAGTCCCGGCACCACTGGCTCCCCGCTGGGCCTCAACGCCCCGGCCGGAGCCCCGGGCCCAGCCGCGCTCCACCGCAGAGCGGGCCGCGACAGGTTCTGGGCCGCGATGGGCTCCTAGCAGCGGTGGTTCCGCTTCCTCGTCACCCTGCGCCGGGCCGAGGGGGAGGGGCGGGGCGGGACGCGGCGCGCGGGCCCAGCTGAGCGCGCCGGCGCTCCCCTCCCCGGGACCCTAAACGCGGCGTCCCATTGGCTGGCGGTAAGCGGGAGGGAGGCGGGAGGCGGGCCCAGAGCCCCAGTGCACGCCAAACAAAGCGCGGCGCCGGTGACGACACCGGCACGCAAAGGAAAAGACGGCAGCCAGTGGCCATCGAGGGGTGGGGTGGACCCCGAGAACTGGTTGCTGACTGGCTGAAAGGTAATCCAATGGAGGGCCCTACAGCTGGGGCCCTGGCCGCGGTCCAGAGTTCCATTGGTCAGGGAGCTGATGATTTGCATGCGGCTCGGTGTTTATTGCCTGCTGGCGGGGGGATGTGTCCTGGGTAGTGTGGGTGGGATGGAGGAGTGCGGATGGTTGAGCTGGTTTGGTCATGCTTCCTTCGCTTTAGTGTTCTGCCGCATCTTAGCCAGGTAGTAAGAAGAGTGTGGGACTTATCTGTGGCTGGCCTCGCTTGCCTGGAGGTTCTCCGCTTGTACAGGCGTGCTTTGACTCACTGCCCCGTGAAGCTCCCGCCGCCTGGCGGAGCGGGAAGGGGAGCATTGGGATTGCTCTTGTTCCTGGAGCTCCTTTTGCTTTCCTGGGCCTGACCTCGAAACTGGCAGGGATGGTGCTGGGGCTCCCACAGCAGAGTCTGTGTCGCGGTTTGGTTCCGGCAGTCCTTTCACAGTGTGGGATTAGTGGCTCCTCAGTGTTGACTGAAGAACCTGCTCCTTCTTTCTAACATGTTGGGTCTAGGAGTTTTTCAGGAGAAAGGGAATGCCAGGGAGCCGCAGCTGGAGGGTGCTTAGGGCCCTAACATGGCGGCTGTGCCCCCCAGGGCTCCGGGCCTCGGGCCCTCAGTACTGCCGAGGCGCTCGCTGGCCCAGCACCTCGCTTGGCAAGGAAGCCCTTACTGATTAAGGGTGCTAAGAACGCTTTTTTTGTTCATAAAAGTTACAAATGACATTGATGAAATTATTAGTGTGAAACGTCTTAGGAAGGCCTAATGTCATCACAACTTCTAGCAATTTGCACTTGTGTAGGTATCATCAACTGGGGTTCTTTAAAATAAGCTATCCAGGATTAAGACATTCTATTCAGTGATCTATTCAATTAAAGGAGATTGAATTCTGTTTGTTAACCTGGTGTTTTGGCTTGTTTTCCAGTGACTGCTCTCTGATACTTTTTTGGGGTTAACTCATGTTAACTGCTAGGAAGAATACTTTCCAGAAACCTTAAAGCTGGTACTGTGGGAGACTTTTTTTGTTAATAAATTCTTTGTGGAAAGAACATGAGACAATTTGGGGTTTTTTTTGAAACTTTGTGACTGTCATAGCAGGAGAGGATACCTTAGTCATTTTGAGAAGATCTTAAGCTGTACCTTAGAAATCAATGTCTTAAAAGTTTAAGCTTTATGGTGGCATCTTGATTCTGGAAAATTTGGCTCCCATGAAGAGTTTCGCAAGTAATTGTCTTATGATGTTGAACTGAACTTGAACGTGCCTTGGGTTTGGTGTCATCTCCTATAAATACTCTGTAAAGCATATCTGAGTAACTAAGTGTATTGCTATAAATGGAATTTGTAAACAAAAAAGAGCCAAATTGCTTAATGTTTTTTTTTTGTTTCCACTGTAGAGCTTTGCATTTCAATCTGCATCTTAATTCGTGTGTGCTTTTGTTGGCAGAGTATTTTGCAGTTTCGTTACAGTGTAGCCCAGGATCATTTGGCTTATTTTTGCCACTTGGTTTGACCACAACCAAATTTAACAATCCTGACAGGAAATGATGCATTCTGCCTCTACAGTGCCATGTATTTCCATGGTGCTTTGCAAAAAGAGATAAAGATATGTTCAGGTCCCCAAGGAGCTCAGGGCTGACTGTTTCCATTCTTTCTGTATGTAAATAACTTTATATGCTTGAATAGCTCCATTGCCTCAAGTGGACTGTTAAAGGTGTGAAATTGCTCGTGTGTGTAAATGTTTGTGAAAGAAATACTGAATAAGAAGGAGCTGGACAAGAGCTGAGAGGCAGGGGGTAGGTTGAGATGTCAAAAGACACTTGAACTTGAATTCATTCTTTTCTAATACTAGGGAGGGTCTGTGATCATGCTTTGGCAGACCTGCAGATACAAAATGCAAAGAATTATTCAGCATTTGTTGCCATGGTTTTCAAGACTAGGCAAGAACATTAACTTGGATTTGCTGCATATCCTCTGTAGTTTATGGTAAGAAGAAACAAATGACAGTTAATACTTCTGGTTTATGTTGAGATGCTTTTAATTTTGCAAGTAATGGGCAGGATCATTGCACTAATTGTAACATGGAAGTACCTCTCCAAAGAGCTTAGACGTAACAGCTGCCAACATAGTGGATGTTGTCCTTTAGTTTCCTTGAGGTAACTTTGAAGCTACTCCATTTCATTAATAACTCATTTGTTCTTAAAAGGCTTTTAAGCTGTTTAATCTGACAAATGATAATGGATGATCTTTGTGTTACTAAAGCAGTTCTTTCCCGTGCAGGTAAGAGGATTTAAACTGAAGGTCAGACTTCTGTTGTTAATCCTTTATTGCTTACTAAATAGGAAGAACCTAATCATGTAATGCTGTGTTTTTTGGTATTTTTTTTCCTCAGCATCCCTTCCCTTATAGGGATGACTTGCACAGTGTGTGCCTACACTGCTGGAGCCTGTTCTTTGCCTGTCCTGGGACTTAGGGCCTCGAAGCTGTAAGACCCCTTTGATGAGCACAGTAGTCGGGAGGGAACTGTCCGGTGTGATCTGGCATTTCAGTAGCCGCAGCCTGAGGGTGCGTGTGAAGGTGGTTCCGTGCCCGGTGGTGGAGGGGTGCATGGACGGGCGTTGGGCCTGCCACGCAGCCCTCCGTCGGGAACGTGCTTGAGGCGATGGCGGCGAGGGCTGGTGCCGCGCAGGGCCGCGGTGGTTTCAGCCCCTCCGGCCGTTGCTCCAAGGCACCGTTCGGCGGCCGGAGGAGAGCCGGTGCCCGCTTGCCTGGGAGGAGAGCAGGCTCCCGACAGTACGCTCACACTCGGCACTTTCCGTCTGTCTTCGGTGTGCCAGAGCACAGCTTCGGCTGTTTCCGTCACTCTTCGGCTCTAGGTCGGGAGTTTCCGTGCCCGGGCCTCTCCCCGTTGTCACGGGTAACGCAAAGCATCTCGGAGCGAGTGCGGCCTTCAGCGCCGGGCCTGCGGTCCGGGACCGCCTCCGGGGTTGCCCGCAGGTGGGAGAGGGCTGGGGGCGGTGGCCGCTGGGCTCGGCCCGAGCAAAGGTGCCGGGAGCCCTCAGCGGCTGTGTCCGTCTCGGCCCGGACTGCGGGAGCGGGGGCGGCCGCGGCTACGCTGAGGCTCCGGGGCGGGCGGGCCTGCGGGAGAGGCCGGGGCGGGAGCTGCGTGTTTACAGCGTCGGGAGCCGGAGTCAGTGGCTACTCACTGCTGGGGCGGGTTCACGGAGGCCGTCGTTGTTCAGTGCTGCCGAATGACGGTTCCCACTCGACCGACGTGACCCACGCGGGTTCCAGCCCATGCCAGGCGCTGGCCCACGGGCAGGAGAACCGCAAACGCCAGGCTGGGGCTCCTCCGGGGGGCTTGTAGCCTATCCTGCTGCAGTGTGGGCTTGGGGGTTAAACTAATCTTGCATAATTTCAACAGTACAAGTTCTAAAGTAGTGACAATTGTTAAAACTTACTTTGAAAGCTCAAATATCAAATTTTCCAACATAAAATCTGTCTATACATAAATTCTGAGTTATTTCAGTGCCCTCTGAAACACCACCACCACCACAAGCTGCTGCTGAGATTGGTACTGGTCTGTGCACGCTGTGAATGTACAGACTACAAGGCTCAGCTTTTATTCCTCTGTGGTTATAAAAAAATGCCACTGTGTCCTTTCTCATGTCTCTGTAGTGTGTATTAATCAGATGATGCTGTAGCTTATTTCCCCCCTTTTTTTAAGCCAACTTGTTTTAGATACGTACTGTATATATATGATGTACTTAAGCAGAGCTGTGAGCAGTGTTTGATTTCCTTGGACAGGTTTGCAGTCTGAGCTGCTGTTGTTGTCATGGCTGTCTATGTGGATCATCGGACAGAAGCTCCTGACTCGGTTGCCTCCCCTTCTCATATAGCATGGCACCCAATTCATCCACTCCTGGCAGTTGCTTCCATCAGCACAGCATCTGGGGGCTGTGTGGATATCTACCTGGAACAGGTCAGTAATCAGCATCTTTGCTTTTGGACTTTTTGAAGCACACACAAAGGAGGCTCTGCCTTTAAAAGCTGCTTAAGGATTAAGTTATTCTGTGTCCTCAGTGAGGTGCTTTTAGTCTTTTGAACAAGTTGGGGTTTTACCTTGAAACATGCTCAAAGCCTTCTTGTCCTTCCTATAGGACTAAAAGCTGCTTGTGTATGCTGTGAGGGAAGAATAGGCTGGAAGAGCAGAATGAGGCAGTCACTTAACACTGCTGTGTGTTCATGAGCAGTTTTTGAGTGGTTGTACTACATGGTGTAGCACATGTTTATGCACGTGAACTAGCTGTGTTGAGAATTTGTGTAGCCACTTGATACCTCTTCCAGGAAGGTCTACTATGTGCCAGTCCTTCATCACAGAAAAAGATCTTGTTGCCTGGGAAGTGAATCTGGAGTTTGAGCTGTATCCTTGTACTGAGCTGGCAGTCTGTTTCCATTTGCAGGGAGAACGTGTGTTGGATACATCTGTTGAGAGACACTATCATGTCACATCACTTTCCTGGCACCCTTCCAGACCCATTCTTGCTGCAGGCTGGGAGACAGGAGAAGTTGTGGTACTCAATAAGCAAGATAAGGAGCACAATGTTGTACCCCCAGATCAGAATGGCATCATTACAGTCCTGAACTGGAGTACAAGTGGCACCTACCTCGTGTCTGGGGATGGGGTGAGTAGTTGAAATGGAAGATGTGTGTTTGACAAGCTCTGTGGATGGGAAGGGATTGTGGAATGGATTATTAGGGGAAGTAGTAGTTGCTATAAGTACAAATTAAAAGTGTTAGGGAGTAAAATCAAATCTGTGTTAACTTTTTGAAAGTACTCATTGCTGTTTTATCAGTTTGTCTTGAAATAAAAGTGCATCTGATCTCAGTCTGTGCTGAGATCAGAGTTTAAGGCTGTTTAATGGGTGGGGTATTGAGAGACAGGCAATTTGAATTACTTGCTTCTGTCCATGCATGAATCTTGTGGCAGGCTCAGGAATAAAACCCAGATGCCAGAACCCAAATTCCAGCTTCCCCACTTTGATCCATGGTGAGTGTCTAGCAATGCTTGCTTAAGGGGAAAAAAAAAAAAGCACAAAACTAATGTCTTGGTCTGGTTTTATTAATACTCTGAAAATGAGTCACTTGATTGTATGGAAAATATATTGTGGAAATACTTGAAGTGTGACAGTCTTTATTTCTTGATAATCTGGTTGCCCTTTTAAATAGTGAAATGAGAAACTAGCTACTGAATACTTAGTATTCAGGATTAAGTATCCACAGAAGATTCTGGTTTTGCCAGTTCCTGAGTCAGCAAATGGAGAAAAAAATGTTGCTCTGTCAATAAAATACTTATTTTTATGTGCCCTGAGCAGCTGGAGGCTGGATTCCCCTCTGTGTGCAGAGTGTCATGAATTAACTGCTGCCTTTTTCTAGCATGGTGTTTTGGTTCTGTGGAGAATGGACCAGAGAGGCAGAGTGCAGGGCCCTGCCCTGCTGAAACAGGAGTATGGCAAATGTCTGTCTCACTGTGCCTTTCGACCACCCCCTCCTGGCCAGTAAGTGTTGTGCCCTGGTAGACCAGGTCTTTCTCTTCTTCCACAAAGAAAATCCTACTCACAGATAAACCTTAAAGTAGTGCTTGAAGTTCTTTCCCTACCTGTCCTTTATGTCCAAGTTCTCCTACTCTAGTAGCTGGCTCTTTGTGTTCTGTATGCAGCAGCAGATCTTCCTTCTGTCCATACCTTTCTTTCTGCTCCTGTTGTCTCTCTCCTTTGAGTCTTCTAATTAGCAGTGTTTCTGGTTGTGAAAAGCAGAAAGCACACTGGAAAACACAATTACCCATTCAATTATTGGCAAGAATAAGTAAATGTCAGTTCCTAACCATGATTTCTTTCCAAGTAAGAAATGGGGAACAGCTGGATGCCACTGCTGTTTCACATCTCTAAAAATAATAATGTTTATGGCAAAAAAAAGTTGGAGCAATACAAATAAAGTTAGTGCTTTGTACCTTTCTGTTTGTCCTTCCTCAGTCATTGTATGAGACTCTTCTCCTTTATAGTATGTTTTATTAACTAATTCATTCTTTGAGATCAGAAGTACTCTGGTCTGTAAGGAATTGGAAACTAAGTGCCTTTTGTTTTCAGGGACTTAGTACAGCTGGCAAAGGCAGCTGTGAGTGGTGATGAGAAGGCCTTGGATATGTTTAACTGGAGTAAAGCTGGGACAGGAGCACCTCTGAAAATGGGACTCCAGGAAGAAGTCTCCTTCTTTATCACTCTGAAAGATGGTAAGAGCCAAACTGCTTTTCCACTCTGCCAGAAATCTTTCCCTGGTGCTTCAAAACAGTTGAGTGCACAAGAGCTCTGTCAGTATATCAAGCAACTAAAGTATATCCAACAGGACAGAGTATTCATAGGAGTTGAAGCATGTTTGATGGGGGGGGAAAAAATGAAGTTATTAAAAGCTTAGCATCTTCAGGATGAGTCTTCTCCAGGAGGACACTGTAGGTATTGCCTTAGTCAGGTTCCTGATGAAGTGAGCATAAGGAAAGTTACCTCTAGCACTTGAAGGGTAAATAAAGCTTTAAAATAATGTCTGGGTTGTGGGTTTGGGGTGAGGTCTTTGTTTTTAATAGGCAAATGCTGCTAGAACATACATTCTAAAATAAATTATCTGCTTTTCACTTTTTTTCTGATGCTTTGAAATGATTCAGTCAAAGAAAGCCAGAAAGTCTGAGCATACCCCAATTGTTATGATGCCTTCTCTCTAATCTGCTACCTCTTTGGCCTGGAGCCAGAGTGTGTGTGGCATCTGTTGTGCTGAGTATGTTTCTGTGAGGTGGTTGGAGCATGTTATCCTCTTGTTTCAAGTGTTAACCACTCTGGAAAACATTGGAAGTTGTACTAGTTCTGCAGCTCAAGGAAGGTTTGGTTCAGTGTCATGGTCAAGGATGAGACCCATCAGTGACACCAGTGTAACAGCTGGATGTTTGGCTTGCAGAACAGTGAGCTCCATTGGATTTGTGAGTTCCAACCCTCTTTGCTAGATAGGAATCATTTAACTGGAGAAGGGATCCAGGGCACTCAATGTACAAGGAGAGAGCCTTGGAGCAGCTTGTGCCTGTTCCAGCCTGCCTCTCAAAGGCGCTGCTGTGGTGGTACACAGCTCCATCTAGGGACAGGCAGGGATCCTCCACCTCTTCTTTCTTGGGCTTCCTGGTCAAACCTCAGGCAAAGAACAGTGACTGTTTCTTTTGAGCAGTCTCATTGCCTAGGTTGATTTGGGCATGTGTATTTCAGACCCAGTTCTTAATTTAGTTAGTCATCTCTCATAACGTCAGAAGCAGTTTGTTTTCACAGGCTTTAAAGGTGACCTGTGGATTTCCTCTAAAGGACATGGGGTGGCAATGTGAGCTTCCATCCAAACCAGTGTAGCCAGCAGGAAAGGGAAGGGATTCTGCCCCTCTTCTCCATTCTCCTGAGAACCTACTTGCACTTCTGTGTCCAGCTCAGGGGTTCCTGTCACAGGAGAGATATGTGATCTGAGAGTAGAACCCCTCTGCTGTCAGGACAGGCTGAGAGAGTTGGGGTTCTTCAGGCTGGAGAAGAGAAGGCTCCAGGGTGACCTTATTAGCAGCCTTTTAGTACTTAAAGGGAGCCTATAAGAGATGCAGAGTGTCTTCCTACCAGGGCCTGTACAGATAGTTTTGAACTGTCAGAGGGTATGTAGGAAAAGTCTTCCTGTGGGGGTGGTGAGACACTGGAACAGGTTTCCCAGAGGAGTTGTGGATTCTTCATCCCTGGAAATGTTCAAAGGGCAAACTGTTACCATTCAATAAAATGATCATGACCTTGAAGATGTTGATAGGTGCTGTGTTTGCCAAGTCACTATGTTGGCAGTGTTCTTGGAACCTCTCCCATTTGCTTGTGAAGTGAATGTAGAAAAGCTGTATTTGGGGTGTGTGTGATGGAGTGTTTCTACACAATGAAAACTTGATGTGCAGTTTTCTGTCATCTAGACTCTGCTGTAGATGGTAAGAATTCTTACCTGCTCTTCTTTCACAAATGATTACTGCTGAAGATTTCAGAAGCCATCATTCATGTACACATGAATACACATCTGTAGAAGATGGCATTTAAATAATTCCCCTTTGGTTTTCTTAGGTGGGAAATAAGTGATTAAGTTTTAGTTTATTACTTTGGCCAGCTATCAAGCTAGAAGACAGAAGAATTATGGTTACCTTTACCTTTTCAGCACCTGAGGGATTATTTGATTAAGGTATAAAGCAGCAACTTTGATTATTTTTTTTTTTTTGTAGCTTAAAACTGTTGACTAAAAACTATACCTTGGTTAATAGGTTCTTCAGGTTCTGTGCATTATGTGAATGAGAAGGGAAAGACAAGGCATGTGTTGTCCACAGACAGTGTGGTCCAAAAGCTTCTGTTCATGGAGAAGAGAGATGTTTTAGTTGTAATAACAGAGAAACTGCAGTTGTCCTTGCATGCAATTACCCTTGAGGGAGAGGCAGAAGAACTCATGAAGGTAAGAGTCAGACTACAGGGTAAAGTTGCAATGTTTTGTCTCTATAAATGTTTGTTAGGGGGTTTGATTATCCCTTTTTTTGCTTACATGTGAATCAATTCCAATATAATCAAACATTTAAAATGACTTGTGGGTAAATAGTTGATATTCTGCATCCTTGGGTTTGTTGTAATCGGTTGCTCAGAGCTGTCTCATCTTTAGGTTAGTAGGAGCAGTGCCTCCTCCTGGTGATACTGGCTTTGTATGCAAATCTGAAGATGGCTTAGTTCTCACATTGTGGAAGTGTTTTTCCCAGCTGCAAAGGCTGGGAAGCTTTAAAGAAATAACCCACAAGTCACAGAATCACAAATAATAATGTTATGATCCAAAAATTACTGTACAGGGACAAACCCCAAACTGATGTCAATCAGAGTTAGTCACCTTGGCTCAGATAAAATGATGTACTGTTGGAGAATGCTGTCTGGGGGCATAGAACACAAACCTTCTCATTCTTAAGATGATTCATTCCTTTTATCTATGATCAAAAAAGACTGAGAGCACTTGTGTATTATAGGAGTGTCCACTTCTTATTGATCATTCCTTGTTTTTGACTAAAGTAAGATTTCACATCTTTAAAGCAGTCTTTATCAAGTTCCAAGAGAAGATCTACTAGAGAAAAACCTGCCCCTTACCTACTTAATTCATCCACCACAGGGTTTCTTTTGTTTAATTTATAGATCATATACTTGATGCACTTAGTGATGATCACTGCCTGAGAGGAACTGTTGGTCTGGTTGAACTGACAGACAGGTCTAGTTATTCTTGTTTTAACAAGTAAGCAATTCAATGCTCATTGTCTTTCAGGGTGTTCCTCCTGCCTTTTGTACACTCATTTCTTTACTCATGGTTAACAGGTGAAGCTGAGTGGGAAGATAGCTCATTCTGCAGACATCATTCTGATAGACCATAGCCTTGTTGTGACAGCACTAGGTGAGACAGTTGTCAGGTAAGAATCCTGTCTTAAAGCTGTTTTGGGTGCTCATAGAAGTACCAGCTTTAAAGTTATGAGCTGCAATGCACTGAATAGTTTAGAGAATAGATTTTTTTTAAACCAATAATGAAAAATCTCCCAATGTTTTCTCATTTTATTTCTCAAAAGAGGGAAATGAAATGAAAAAAATCTGTTTCCTTGGACAGAAATGAATTGTAGATACATTTTGTTTCTCTACATCAGTATTTTTTGTTACTGTCCTACCCAAACCTGTTCCTTTCTGAGTGCTGTTACTGATTTCTTCTGAACATGTGTCAGTTTGGATTTTTTTACATGAAAAATAACCACTTTGCTCTTCTTTTATTGTTGCTGTCTGATTCTTAGCATAGCCATAACATCAGCAACAGGACAAAAAAGTGCTTGCTCTTCAGGCTGTGTCTCTGATTGTAATACAACACAAGTATTTGGGTTACTTCTATCCCTACTTCTTGAAACCAAGTGTATTTCTTTGCCATGCTGCTGTGGTACCATGCTCTGTAGTTTTTCCTTTTTGCACCTTTTTCCCTGTCTTTATGGCTTGCACTACCTGTTTGCTCTTAACTTTTGATTGGGGGTGGAGGTGTTCCACTAACATCAGGAGTTTATTGTCTTGGGAAGATCTTGGGAGAATGGGATGGAGTATCAAGAAGGCATATGTTTGACAGTGTTTACTTCTAGAAAATCCATCTGGAACCCAAAGGACTACTGCTTAACCAAAGGATATTCTTAAAATAGAGGAAGAAGAGTAAGAAAGGAGGAGGAAAATTGCAACTAGAGCTCACTACTTTTGGGTTTTTTAAATAGAAAGGGTTTTTTTCTGGCTGTTTTCTTCCTAAGAGAATATCACAAAACTTACTGCAGTTTAAGAAGTCAAAGGAAGGAGGCTGCTAAGAAATTGCCATTCCTGAGGCAGCTGTTGGCAGTTTCATTGTAAAAATGGAGTGATCTGGTCATTGTGGAAATAGCAAATCAATGCCATGTACAGCATCCTGCTGACTGTGTTTAGCAATACACCTGGAAGGAAAAAAACATTGTAACAGACTTCTGTTGTGTGCCTCAGGTTCTGGGATCTGGACAGGGATGAGAACTATGTGCTCTCCCTAGATGTGCAGTTTGGCTTTGAGGGAGGAGAATGCATTAACTGTGTTTCTTACTGCAGTGCCAAAGGTAAGAATTAATATGGCAGCTGTGATCTCTGGCTTCTCAAACCTTAACCTTCAGGGCCCTGTAGTCATTTCAGTATAGGTCTTGGCAGTGAGGGTTTCAGTACCAGCCTGTGATGTAGTGTTTTGGTTCAGCTCAGGAGTGTGCTTCTGAAGGTAGCCTGGGATCATTTGGTACCACAGTGTCTCAGTGTGGAGTTGGCTTCTGGCACACAAGCTAGAGTTCCTTGGACACTGAACTGGTGATGAGTAGTCCTGCAGTACAGCTCATGCCCTCCAACATTTTATGGTCTAAAAGCCCACACTAGAGCTGATGCAAAGTAGAACTAATCAGACATGCATAGCATGAACATTAGGTCCTTAAAAGGAGTGTTTTCTACAGAGCAGCTACTTTGTGTAGCTACTTTGCCAGTGGAGGTGTAGCTGGAGTCTGCTAGACTGGCTTTCAAAGGTGACATGCCCAGGGTGACTCTGAAACAAGCTATTCAAAAATATATTAGTCAAATGAAATCATTTAAGAGAACTTCATCTGGTAGCTTAGTAATTGAGCCTTGCCACATGAAACTCTGCCCATTTTTTCTCCAGAAGGTTTCTCTAGTTCAGGACTAGGAGGCTGGTTTACAGGAAGGCAAAGAAGTGGATGCTGCTAGACAAAGGCTTCTCAGTGCCTTAGAACCAGAGCTAGACTTGCTACTTTCTGGGTTTGTTTTTCTAAAGTTTGGAGATGTGAAATGCCTAAAAAGGTTTGTGAATGGCAGGTCTCCTAGCAGCTGGAACTAACAAAGGAAGGATAGCTATGTGGAGGAAGGCAGCAGGAGCCAATCAGAGCATACAGGCTATGGAAGGCAAGGAGAAGTGGAAGCTCCAGGCACCTACTGAACTTGAAGGAAATATCACTCAGATAAAGGTAAGACAGGAAAGAGTCTTCTTGCATGTTAGTAGAGCTTCACAAACATTAGATGGATAGAACACCTTTGTGAAACAGATTAGTAGGCTCTCATACTCTCTTGGTGTGTATACCAGTAGAGGCTGGTCCTCCTTTGGAAGGAGGAGGAAAAACCATCAAGATCAAGTAACATGAAAATGATCAGAGAGCTGGGACACCTTGCCTATAGGGAAAGGTGGAGAGAGTTGGGGCTGTTCAGACTAGACATAAGGAAGAAATTGTGTACACAGAGTGGTGAGACTCTGGCCCAGGTTGCCTGGAGAGGTGGCAGATGTCCCATCCCTGGAACCATTCCAGGTTGGGTTGTTCAGGGCTCTGAGCAACCTGATCTGGTTGAAGATGTCCTTGTTCAATTCAGGGGGGTTAGACAAGATGACCTTTAAAGGTCTCTTCTAACCCAAACCTGTCTCTGTTTGTCTATAAGAGAAGAGTACTTTTGGATCACTTTATCCATCTGTAGCACTCTGAGGGAGTCTGAGTATCTGAGTAAGCAGCTCAGTAGTTGTAATCTGTACTAATTCCTAGTCATTGGCTGTAGTTGTATTTATATACTAGGACTTTATATATGTATAAAAGTGAGGTTTATCCTACTGTCATCTGTCTTGGGACATTACTCTGACTGTTCAAGATCTTAGATGACATTGTGTCTTGTGGTTAATCTATTTTTTCTTGCTCTTCTCATTGTGTGCAGTGGGGCTCCCAAAAAAACCTGCTGGCAGTGAACAACATCAGCTCTGTGGTGATCCTGAGTGAGCAGGCCATGGTGTCTCACTTCCATCAGCAAGTGGCTGTTGTCCAGGTGACTCCCAACCTGTTCAATGTGACCCTCTTCAGCAGGGGAACCACTCACAGTCTTCGTGTGGATACCAAAGTCAATGGAGTCTTTGCTACTCAGGTTAATTAGCTTTTTAATTGATTGGCTTGGTTGTTTGCCTGGTTAGCTATATGGAGACTAAACTTCCCCAGTCTTTAGTATAAACCTTCTTTGATCCTCCACTGCTTGTGTACTGGAAGTGTTATGGTGGTAGCAGTGATGCTGTGGTGGAGCTGGTTTTCAGAGAGCAGTGACTCTGTAATTCCTTGGGTGCTGACCAGAGAACTCTTGGGTTACCAAAAGCGTTCCCACACATTCTACAGAGGAACTGGTGAGTGTTGGTTGTTGTGTGGAAGGTCTTGCTGTGCTATTGCATGAATTCCTGTATGATTCCAAAAGAAACTGGCTGCATTTATGATTTTGCTTTGTTGTTTGGTTTAGGATGCTGTAGTGTTCTGGAATGGGAAGCAAGTTACTGTCTTTGAGTGTTCAGGAGATACCTTCAGAAATGCAGGTAGGACTTGGAACACTAACTGGTGTTGGAGTGATTCTCTTCCTCTGAAGTGATACATTCTCTTCATTCATGATAGCTGATGGACTGTAATTGTAAATACAAACTGGAAATATTTCTAACAGTAATTAGAATTCATCTTTCCATTTGGTAGAATAGAAAGGTTAGGGTATAAAAATCATCCACAAAACCAGAACTGAAATGCCAACTCCTACATGTGTGCTTTATTCACTGAATATGCTGGGATATAATGTGTGGGTTAACCTCAGGATATGTTGGCACTCCTGTATGTGAGTGTGCTTTATCACTCTCCAGTTGTAGGTCAGTGAAGGAAGGGCTGGATACAAGCTGAAGGAGGGGACTAGAAATTAGAAGGATTCTCTTTACCCAGAGGGTGCTGAGGCACTGGAACAGGTTGCCCAGAGAGGCTGTGGCTGCCCCATCCCTGGCAGTGTTCAAGGCCAGGCTGCATGTGGCCCTGGGCAACCTGGTCTAGTGGGTGGCATCCCTGCCCATGGCAGGGGGGTTGGAGCTAGATGATCTTTAGGGTCCCTTCCAACCTGGGCCATTCTGTGGCTGAGTTCTCTTAACAGAACCTCACAAAGCACTAGTCTCTTTATTTCACTCTTTATAATAACCCTTTCCCTTTCCTCTCCTGCTTGTTTTCCCCCTGTTTGTTGTAATAATGACTTTCTTGTGATTGTTCCAGGCTCTTTTCTCTGTGACTCTCCAGTTGTGTGTGTGCATGGGGAGAACCTGTACACAGTGGAGCCCTCTCGGGTGCAGGTGCGCACCTGGCAGGTAAGGACTGGTGACAGCATCAAGCAGTGAACATGTTTGCTTGGTTTCAAGGACTGGTATTAAAGTCTCAGAGTTCAGTGGATGTTCTGGAAATCTGTGAACTCTGCTGTTGTCAGAGAAAAATATTGAATATTTCATAGAATCCTAGAATTGCCAGAGTTGGAAGGGACCTTAAAGATCATCTAGTTCCAACCCCCTGCCTGGCAGGGACACCTCCCACTAGATCAGGTTGCCCAGAGCCCCATCCAGCCTTGTCTTAAAAGCTTCCAGGGATGAGGCTTCCACACCCTCTCTGGGCAACCTGTTCCAGTGTCTCAGCACCCTAACAGTGAACTTCCTCCTAATATCCAACCTAAATCTCCTCTCCTCTAGTTTATATCCATTCCCCCTAGTCCTGTCGCTACCTGATATCCTAAGAAGTCCCTCCCCAGCTTCCCTGTAGGCCTCCTTCAGATACTGGAAGGCCACAATTCTTCAGCAACTCTTCAGCAGGAAGATCTTTGGCATTTTGTGTTCTTTAACAAGTCTGGCACTTTAGACACTACTGTACTGTAACTACTAAGTACTTGTAAAAGGAAACAAAATTCTGTGAGGGCCAGACATGAGGAGGATCAGAACTGCATACAGGTCAAATATGTATATTACTGACAGGAAGATGAACATCCTGATTATCCTGATAAGATAATGAAAAATACACCCTGCACATTGTGTGGTCCTGGAAAATCTTTTGCTGAACCTTTTGCAGTGTGTAGTTTCTTTTGTTTTGCTGTGGTTTGGCTAACATTGGAAGTTCAAGTCTTAGTTAGGTGGTGGTGAAATAAGTCACTGCTGTGGTAGACTGAGTGAACAAACCTGCTGATCCTTGTTTCTTCTCAGGGCACAGTTAAGCAGCTGCTGGTGTTCTCTGAAGCTGAGGGGAATCCCTGCCTCCTGGATGTCTGTGGGAATTTCCTGGCTGTTGGGACAGATTTGGCTCACTTTAAAATCTTTGATCTCTCTCGCAGGTACTCAGGAGCCTGGTCAAAAGATCTCTTTAGAGCTGAGCGTCTCTTTAGTGGGGAGGGAGGAATCTCTAGTGGCTCATGATCTGATGAAGTGATAGCCTCACAGAATCTTGAGACAATGCATGCAGTCTGTGTGAACTGATAGTTTGAAAATGGGAAAAAGCTCAGGAGGGAAACAGATTCTGTTTTGCCTTACAATACTAAGGACTAGTTAGTTATCCACTTGGAAAGTTGTTACCTGTGTTGAGATCACACAAATTCTGCATGGGACACTACTTGAAGGTTATTGGATTTGGGCAGGTTTTAACACACACAAATATTGAATTATGATGTTGGATAGTGGAGGAAAAATAGCTTAACTCCTGCATGCTCTGAGAAATTTCTGTGACTGGTAAGGGAACTAACCTTCTCTGGTTAGGACAGTGTAGCACTGTCTAATTTCAAAGCAACCATAGTTGGCTTAGGATAAATGAGGTCTAAACATGTAACCCAAGAAAGGTTATTTTACAGAATCAATTCTTTTTTTTCCCTGGAATTGTATCCTGAGTCTTAAATTACTTTTTATTTTGTTCTTTTGAGTTATGAGATTTTCCTCTTTGTTACTGAATGATTGCTGGGTTGGTATCTAGAGCAGCCATTTAAGGTTCTTTAGAGGCAATAAAAAAGCAGAGGTGAGTGTTTAGTAAGAGAATGATCCAGTCATTTGGAACTTGGCTACAGAGGGAAAGTGCCCAGTAAGATATAAATAAGGATATAAATCCCACTCCCCCAAAGGCATTTCTTTACTGCTGTGCCAGTGTGTTTTCCATGCACAGAACTGGGTTATATTCAACAGCTATGGGATTGTTCAACTCATTTATGGAGGAAAACCAGACCACATTCAGAGGTGTGGTAGGATGTTCCTGCTGGATAGCCCTATGCTGGGAATCCTGTAGGAGCATTGCAGTCTATTCTTGATTCCTTGAGGAAAGAGTGTCTCACTTCTTCCTGAAAGAAAGGCAGTAGCAGCAGCTCTCTGGAGAGGAAGCTGCAGTGTAGGGCAGGGATGTCAGAAGGTAGAAATAGTTTGGGTTTAAGTTTTACCCAGAATTTGAATGATGTTTTGGCTGATGTGTGTTGCCAGTTGCTTGCTGCCATCTGATTTGAGTTTATTCCTTTCCACAGAGAGGCAAAAGTGCACTGCAATAGCAAGAACTTCTCTGAGCTGTTACCTGGCCTTGGGGGCATTGCATCTGTCAAGTGCAATGCCAATGGCAATAAAGTCAGCATCCTGGTTAGCAAGGTGAGGCAAAGCTCTTCCCTGACTGCCCTAGGGCCTGAGGATCACTTAAGAGACTGGAGCAGTTCAAGATGATTACTGAAGACACAAGATTCTCTTCTCAGAAATAAACCTCCATGTTCTCTGCATGTAACTAAAGGCTAAAGTTTTGATTGTTTTTCTCCCCAAATGAGAATAACAACCCAGAAAATGAAGCATTATTTTAGCTACAGAAACTGTTCTGGAGAATAGAAAACCAGCAAGAAACTTTCTTCTCTTTCTTCTAAAGAACTTTCTGTGATTACCAGTTAACAAAAGAGTCTGACTGGGATGAGGATGAGGTAAACAGACCCTTTTTGTTTTGACTGCATGCTTCAAGAATTGTTTTTCCTCCTTACAGGTGGATGGAAACATTGATTCTAAGATCTGTTTCTATGATGTTGAAATGGACAAAGTTACACTCTTCGATTTCAAGGCTGAGCAGGGAGATGGGAGAGAGAAACTTTCTTCTGGACAAGGCAGGGACAAGTAAGAAGGTTTTATTACAAGAAATATTACTTGTGGATTTAAGATGGGAATCTGCCCTGTGAAGACAAGTGGCACCTTGATACTGCCATTCCTCTGTCTGTGGGGGAGCTCCTGCAAAGGGAAGATTTAGATTAGATCTAGACTGTATTTTTGAGACAAAAGTGTTGAGGAGTAGAAGGTGGTTTCCTCTCAGCAACTGCCCACTGTAGGTATTGCAAACAAAAAAAGGTTTTACTCTTCTTATCACTGAAAACCTGAAGAAACTACTCAGCTCATCAAAAACTAAAGACAGTGCAAATTTGGGGCCCTGTGTATTGGTCAGTTATGCAAACAGTGCAACTGTGAGTAGTGAGGAAGTTGTTTTCAAGTGTAGTATCTTGGGTAGCCCAACAGAGGACACCACAAGCTAGTAATGCTGTTTCACTGATATTTAAAAGCTGGATGGTGTTGGTGTGAGTAATCCATTTATCTGTGCTTCAGTTTAGAGTATCTTGAAACTGGAATGAATAAACTCACTGGGAAATAATAACCTGCCCTTTTTCCCTTCTCTCTCTCATTTCTCCTCTAAGGCAGAATCTAAACACTTCTGTTTGACACCCAAACTGAAAACCAGTATTTGTAACTTACTGTGAATTCAGTGGCATCTATAGGACATGGTGTTTCTGCCTCCCTTTGAACATCTCCCTTAATTTCCCTTCCCTCCCTACTCCAGTCCTCCCTACAAAGTCCACCTTCCAGTGGTGACAGCAAAGGAGAAACTTTCTTTGGCTTTTCTCTTTTAAAAAAAGTTCTGATACCTATTTATATTCATTATTTTTTTCCAGAAGAATCCTAAACCATGGCTAAAAATCTGATTCTGTATCTCTAGAGTCTCAACATGGCCAGCTATGAAATAGTGTTTAAATGCCTGAAGGAGGCAGCAAGTTGTTTCTTACTTGAACTGCTGCCAGAGTGGCTTTCCTAAGGCTGCAGGGATTGTGCCTCTGCTTAATGTGCTCTTTCACAGTGCCTCAGAGTTCTCCATGCACAATCTGATGTTCCTGCAGAGTACTGAAGAAAGGGAATGAACTGTGGCTCATGTAGAGACTGAAGGCCCTCAGCTGCAGGTCAGGTTCAGCTGCAGCTCTGGAGTTTCCCCTCAGCCCTGAGAAGTTCAGCAGTTCAAGAACATAACATCAGCCATGCTGCATGCCCAGATCCTTGCTGAACTCTCAGTGCAGAGAGTTCTCCTGTTGAGAATGTAAACTCACTTCTGGTTTTACTTCCCCATCAGTTTTAAGCACAATTGGCTGGTTGTGATCTCTTAGGACTGCTGCTTAGCTGGATTGGAATAGACTAGAAACTCTCTTTTCACTGCTCATCTAAATGCACATCAATGTACTCAAGCTATCTTCAGAGTGGCTGAGCATTTCTTGCAGAGCTGGCAGCAACACCTCAGGGCAGGGTGTAAAACCCCCAAGAAGACAGAGCTGAGGTGGTCCTTGTGTTACAGCACCTACACCAGCAGCATGTGCTAGGGTAGAGCATGGGAAGGATGTTCAAGTGTCCCTGCAGGCCAGTTAATCTCAGTGGAGGCAGATTTTGGGTGCCTATGTGTATTTGTGACAGCACCAGCTTTTTTTTTCCTGCTGAAATACTTCATCTCCCATAATGATGGCTAATGTATGCAGAGTAAACTAAGTGTCATTGCCATGTGTGAAGTGTTGGCAGGAAGCTGAGGTGCTGCTGTTGGGTAACTGACAATCATCTGAAAATGATCCCTTGCTTAGTTCTTTATTTACACTCATGCACTGAATGGGCTGGAATTATTTTGCCTCCCCTTCAGCACTGTTGCTTTTCTTCTCTTTTGGTAGGTCTGTTGTGGAGTATCCAGATCTGCACAATCACATCCCTGCTTGCCATTTCTGGGCCCAGAGTGAACCCAGACTGTTTGTGTGTGAGGCAGTTCTTGAAACAGCTCTGCAGTCTCCAGACCAGAAGGAAAACCAGGCTGAGGACACAGTATGCTCTTCTTGTTTGGTTTACTTTGCTTTATGTGGAGTTCTCCCTGCCCAAGTTAAGAAGTCCTTGATCCTTCATTAAGGCTGTGGAAGGAGATAGGAAACATTATCTTGCACAAAAATGAGTAGTGAAGCTGTGTTTCTCTGTAGCTTGAGGCAGGCACTGGGCATTAGCTTTCTGGTTTAGCCCTAGCTTGAATACAGTGATGGAGAGATGATTTCTGCTAGAATTTTGGGAGTAACTGTAACACAAGCTTGTTTCTGGACTACAGACTTTCAGGTGCTGTTAATGGGTGAGCTGATAACCTAGAGATTGGGTTCTGATTTTCAGAAACAATGCAGACTTTATATCTTGAGTCCACTTTTATCATCAAGAATTAATTTGATAGAGCAACAGGGACCCCACTGTTAAGGGGAACAGTGAAGTACACTTCCCACCCAGTTCTCACCTGCTTTGTTGGACAGACATTGTACATCTTTGTGGTGCTTCCCAAATAATCTTTTATGGTCTCTTTTTTTACATCAGAAAGATTTCATTTGCTTTGGATCATTTCTGATCAATGAAAGATTTGTTTCTTCAGACCAACAATTCTTCCCCACTTCCCCTGCTAATGTGCTTGTGGCATTGCAGCAGTCCTTTCCATTTTGTCATTTGGAGAAATGAGGAGTAGACTAGGGAATATCTCAGAAGACCTTGCTTAGGGTCTTCTAGCAAAACCAATATCACTTCAACTTAATATCCCAAATGTAAACAAGTAAAAATGTTTGGTTTTTACAAAAAGGTGAACAAGAAAAAGCTGTAAAAGGAGTGCACCTTACTTTTTGGCCCTTATTCAGCAGAACTTCTAACTGTGTGCTTATCCTTTAAGCAATAAGAGATCTGGTAAGCTTTAGCTGGAAATAAATGCTTCATTTTGACTTAAGTCAATATTGAAGCTGTTACAGAAACTGTTTTGAACTGGCTGGTATATTCCCTGGGAATTCAAAACAGTCAGGGAGCTGATGAAATCATAGTAGAAATAATCTAGTGTTTAAAAAATAACAGTTGCTGAATAAAGTTGGGAGTGTTTTTGACCTGAATCAGATCTGTCACAGAGTAGCAGTCTGTGGCCAGAGATTTCCCTCTAAGGTTGGTGAAATTGGCTCCTGAAGGGCAGAAGTGGAGATCCTCTTGCCACAGGAACAGAGTCTGTACTGTAGAAGGAGTTGTTGGCTCCCTGCTGTAGGGAGGAAGCAGGCAGCTCTGCCCTCTGCAGCAGCTGTGTCTGAATCTGTCATGCTCTCTTCAAGAGGAGAATCTGCCAAATGAGTCTGGAAAAGAAAAACAAAGTGAAAGAAGGATATTGCAGCATCAAACCAAAACAATGCTTTGCTTCCTTTTCCAGGTGGATGTTTGGATTATATCATTCTTCAGTACTGAAGAGCATGGCCTTTTGCTTCAGGACAGCTTTCCATTGCCCTCATCCTATGAGGCTCTGCTTGGCCTAGAGGTGCCACATTATTACTTTGCAAAAAAGGTGAGCAGTTGTGTTACAATTCTTTCCCATCCCATAAGTTTAGACTTTCCACTGCAGAGTGATCCAATGGAACCAAACTGAGTCTGGAGTAAGTGGAGCAACTCCAATGGCAGGTGCTGCATCACATGTGGAAATGACAAAGATAATTCTGATGTTTCTACTTTATGCAGTCATTGTTCCTCTTACAAGTAAGAGATATGCATGTGTCAACTTTACACAGGCTGTAGAGGGGACATTTCCCAGTAGCCTCAGCACAAGCAACCCATCTCCCTGTTGGAGTGGAGCTTAATCCTCACAGAACACCAAAACCAGCAAGAATACTCATCTTGCACTGTCACCAACTGCCTGTGTGCTACAAACACCAGGAGCGCATGCTTTATCTCCTTAAACTTGAATGTGGATCCAAAAGTGTTGGCATCTTAGGTTAATAATTCCATGCATACTGGAAGAAATGAAGCCTGTTGCCTGTAGATGGGTTTTCTGTCCTGAGTTTCTTAGTGCCTGAGAGGATGATTTGCTTTATTGCCTCCTAGAGTGGCTGCACAGTCTGTTTATTCTGCCAGGCATTCAAAATCTGCAGGAACTTAAGACTTAATTCATAATCTTCTGAGTCTTCTGAATAAGACAGACCAATATGATTATCAAAGTCTAATTGCCTGTAATTCAGGAGCAATGTTCAACAGGGAGAATGTATCTGCCTGGTTTTCTACTTAATACATTCAGAGCAGTACTTTGCAGTTTAGCCTCCTGCCAAGGCACTGACTGTTGCAACTCTTCCTGTGCAGATCTAGCTTTTAGAGTTGCACTCTATTTTACTTTCCTTTCCCCTTAATTTGAAAGGTCAGAGGTGATCTGCTGCATTTTCCAGTCTCTTTAACACTTCCCCAGCATGTCTCATGCTATTTTATGTTGATATTCTGTCTCTTTTTTAACCCTGTGTGGATCATTGCTGCCATTAGTTGTGTTTTCGGAGGGGATGTGTCTATAAACCTGTAAGTATCTGCATTATTTTGTTCCTCATCTACCACTCTCTGCTTTTCTCTCTTCTGTTTCCATTTCCTTCCATCAGTCTGTTACTGTATCTTAGTGACTGAGTTCCTTGCTATATCATTCCTCACTTTGGAAACATGATTTATGATATTAACACTGCTTTAAATATAGCAAGTTGAGTTGATGCAAGTAAACAGCTTCACTTCAGGATTTCTACTTACTTATTAAACTGCCTGTGCTGTCCTGCTTCCAGAAATCCCCCAGTTGTAGTCAAACACACTTGAACTTTTGATTTCTCTCCTACAGTACCCAATACTTCCATTGTGTAATAACATAATGAGGGGAGCTAATTTGCTTCTATAACCTGAATATTTAATTATTTCCCCCAAGTATGCATTTAGGGTAGAGTAGATGTGTGAAATTAGATGTCCTTCAGGACTTAGATGATCTTCCACTGTGATTGGCTTGTGCAAGATTCTTTATTGATGATTGCCCTTATTCTTTTTCTGCATCATGATTGAATAGCAAATTAATAATCATTATGAGTGTCATAATAGGAGACTGCTGATCCTGTGGTATTTTGCCACTCTCCCAGCTATCACTGGCATAGTGGGATTATTCATATGCTAATCTCTTCTGATATATTTTGGGGTATGAAACACTGCAGCTGTTGTCACTGTTGATCATGGAAAACCTGGACTGTAGTAGAAGTCACTTAATTAATGACATGTACCCAGGAGTAAGTTTCAACCTACTTGATACATAAATAACCTTCTCATTGTAGGTGGGAGAGGCTGAGAAAGGACAAGCAGAGTCTGGCTCAGTGAAGGTCTCTCAGATGGTGGCAAGAAGACCCATGAGAGATTTCATTGGTTTAGGAGACTGTGATAAGACTACCCAGGATGCCATCCTCAACTTCAGCTTCTACCTGACTGCTGGAGACATGGATGAGGCCTTCAAATCCATCAAGCTCATCAAAAGGTACCAGAAGTATTTGGATGTATTTCTTGATGGGTACAGTTTGTTTCTGTTACAAGTTGGAAGTTTTGATCCTCCTAAATTCTCCTTACATTTAGAAATACCTTTATCTTACTGACACTAATGCATTCCCTGCTTCCTCTCTTGCCAGGAATGCATGCTTTGTCTTCTTAAACTTGAATGTGACTCCAAAACTTTTAAGAGCATTTATCCATGTGCTTAGGCTGAAACTATCACACAGAGAGGCAAATACATACCTCACTAACTGAAAAAAAGATTTTCCTGTCTGTTCTCCTCCACACTTCCTTAACCACCAGCATACTACAAGAGGCTGTGGGTTCTTTTTGACTAAACAGGAACAAAATGATTGATAACAAGCAGCCTTGTTCTTGGTCTGAATGGCAAAGTCTCATGTTATCACAGAAGAAAATAAACAGTCACAACTTTATTTATACATCTAAAATAATCACAGTAATACTGAGTATTACAGATTTGCCAACCACATAGCTGATTTTAGAATTGAAATGTACATTATTATAATATGGATATTGCAATATTAGAAGAAATAATATAATGTCTTTTAAATATTCCAATAGTTTACTTTTCAAAAACCCTGCAATGAATCATAGCATAGTACTTCTAGAAAACCTTTTCCAGAAGGTAAGGCAGGCAAATGAATACAAATCTTAGTTGGTTTTTACAAACCTACTGCTAGAAGAAACTCTGTCAGCTTCATGGCATTTTACCCTGACAGTCCAGAACAGTGCAGTTCCAGAGCATCAGTCTCTGCAGAGCATGAACATGGTGCAGAGCAGCAGTTGGGGTTGAGTTTCTTATTACATCAGAACTGAGTGCAGAACAGAACTCAAGAGCCAGCTTGATGATCACATTTACCAAAGTGTGGAGAAGTGTGATGAGAATAATGATGATGAAGAAAAGCAGTGTACTCAGCTGGGAGCAACACAACAGTCTCAAAGCATCTGTAACCTTCACAGCTCATGGTCCTTCAAACTTAGCAGTGACTGTGCTCTGAGTAGCAGCCTTAGTCTTTTAAACACCTGATATTGCCTCTGCTTCCTGTAGCTAAGTTACTTCTGCCTAATAGTTTTGCTTCTCAGGGTCAAGCTTATCAACTTGATGCCCAGTTCCAAAGGCACTGATTATTTTTCACTTCATTACTGTATTAAGTTATCAGGAAGGTCTTGTTAAAATCTGCTTAAATCCTGGATGTGTCTTGTTCCCCAATGTGAGTGCTTGAGTTAGTCTCTGTGCTATGTGCCTCTGAGTGCTGCTGGGCAGAGCTAGGTGTCCTGACACAGCTCTCATCTGACAATGGCACAGCAAATGTTAAAGCAAGCTGGGGAGAAAAGAGATTCATTTGAGCTGAAATCCCTCTTCTTAACAATGGATTCCAAGGTATGTTAATAGTATCTGTGATTATTAGGCAGTCCAGGTGACCTTCTGTAGATACTTGCCCTCACTGTAACCCTGCAGTAGCTCTTTCAGCAATGCCTGTGGCCTGTTCTAGCTATACCCTTCACTGCTTCCATCCAGGATAACCCCAAACCTTTGTCTGGGGATACAAAAGAAGTGTTTGAAAGAATGCAGATGAATTCTTCTGCATTCCCTTACTTTACAGTTGGAGTGGTTAGAGCTAGTTTTGCTTTTGACTGTCTGGGCTGCGCTGTGGCTGGGGGGCAGGTGTTGCAGCTAATGAGAAGCTCCTTGAAAGAGGGATGGATAGAAGGACTAAAAAGTCATGGAATTTGACAGCTGTTAAAATCAGCACTTATTCTATAGTGAGTTTTCTGCTTTCCTAGATTGCCTGTTAACTCCAAAGCTATTGTCACTGGTCTCCTAAAGCTTTTTCTATTATTATTAGAGAGCAGGAGAACTTTACACAGACAGAAAAGCTGTGTTGTTGCCTTTTTTTTTTCCCCATATTCTCATTGCATACACTCTGTCTGCTCCAGCTGACCCTGCTGTGAAGCTCTGGCAGGATTCTGACAATCCCACCCTCTGTGCTGTACAGCAGAGGGGAGAGGGCAATAGAATATATCTATATAAGATTGTGTTTTCTACATATGTATAGAGATGGAGCCCATCCAAATAATAACTGAGGGCCTCTGCCCACAAGAGTGAGCTTTGGGGATGTCTTTCAACCTTTACTTTTTAAATTAGAGCATATAGTTCTAGGAAAGAACTCAGCTGCAGATCTCCTTGGAGATCTTTTCCCCCCCCCCTTGCCAGTCCCCTCTCAGCACGGTGACTCCACGTAGTCGTTGTCCAGGCCGCGGCGGAAGCGAGCGGTCAGGGTGCGGCTGATGACGATGACTCGAGGTGCCATGCAGTCCTCACGCCTGTGGAGAATGTTCCAGATGAGAATGGCAGCTGCCAGGGTGGCCAACAGGCAGGCTCCAATGTTCAGATAGCAAGACCAAGAGAGGTTGGTGTAGGGGCCGATGCGGTAGAAGGTCACCAGTCCAATAACCAGAACAAAACCTGCAAGAATGGGAGAGTTCTCTTTTAATGCATTGATTCTCTTACATCTCTCTAGTGGCAAGAGATCCCAGGCCAGCATGCAGGGGGCTAGGAAGCCTTCCCACCCCTAGGAGGATGTGCTGGGACTGATGATGTATGCAGAGATTGGGTGCCTGAAAAGGAATCTGAGTGTTAGGTTTAAATCTGTTCCAGATTGCAGCTGGCAAACAAAATCATTTTCCTTCATTTCCAGTGTTATTCTCCAAGGTCAGTTTGTCCTGAGGCACGTGGTAGAGAAAAGAGGGGGAGATCAGATCCTGGATTGTGGAGTTTTACCAGTTTTAAAACTCCTTTCAGACAGCTGAGTTCCCCCCCCAGTGGAGTCAAGGTGATAACACTTACTGCCGTGCTTTGTTTTGTAGCTGAGGGCTTTGGGAGCAGTGTGTGCTGGCTGTAGTGTTCTTCTAGAGAACGTGTATCTCCTCAGCTGTGTTTGAGGTCTTTAGGTCTTACAATACAGACAGAGAAACACTGGAAGTGCTTTGCTCTTCCACAGGTTGCAGTCCACTTCTAAAAGGATGATAGATACCCATTTTCTCCTAACAGGCAGGAAAGGGAGATAGTTTCCACCTCCTGCAGACAAGTGGTGGACTTGTTTCTTTTCCTTCTGGTTTAAAATCTGCAGGAAGGAGGCTACTGAGGTGTAAATGAAGAGACCTATCTTACTGATGAGGCTGGCACATGACAAAACTTTGGGTGGTCAGTTTTCCTTTCAGAACTCTTCTCCAGTTCACATACCCTTCCATGGGGAATCCAAAAAGCATTGTCAAAACGTTTGAAGCAAATGATAAAACCTTAAGCAGGAAGAACTTTGAAGCTAAGCTTTCTGTACCAGTGACCACTAAGAGGTACCTCTAAGGAACAGTTCAAGTTCTTAGCAGAAGTCTTCCTTTGTCTTGCATTATTTGTTGGGGCTTCCTTGGCAGAGGGAGCTAGGTTCAGGACCAGCAGTTACACAGAGTAACCCTGATGCACTATTGAGTCTTGCAGCTTAATTTCCAGTCACTGAATTCTGAGTGGTGCTTTCCCCCTGCAGGCTTACAGGTATTTACTCTGATCTCTAGCTTAGAGAAGGACTGGATGATTAGCACTTCTGGTTTCCTTACTGAAAGTCAGGTCTGTTTATGCAAACCTGCTGGGAGAAACCTTCAGGGTTCTTGGTGCCTGTGAGAGCTGTACTCCCTTGGGCAGGGGTTTTGCCCCATTCTTGGCTCATTTAGCCAGGGCAAGCAGCAGTGGGCTAGACACATTCCTTTTTGGCACAGCAGAAGTAAGTAAATGCTGTAGGAATATTTCCAATATGAAAGTATTTTCCCCAAATACCCAGCTTTTAATGAAATTACTTGGCTGCTGCTTTCATGCTTATGCATCACTTATGGCCAAACACTGGCCTCTGTTTCCATACTAGACTCAGCCAACTTTGTGAGCTCCTTTCCATGCCATGGAGCAGTTATCCACCAGGAAAAAGCACTGAGGCTTCCTTACAGATCCCAAAATAAAACTATTTCCCTTCACAGGCCCTTTGCTTGAACCCTGCTCAGATGAGGAGCCAGTCATTCAAGAGGCTTTCTCCTTTTGCACTTCTGTACCAGTGTCTAAGCAAGGGAGAACTGGGAGATAAATGGCTTTGAGAGCTCCTCCACTTGGCAGATAGGAGTGAGTCCCTGGAGCTCTTGAGTGAGAAATGTAGGCTCTGTTTAGAACACTCTGCAGGCTAGACAAGAACTAACATTGAAGGAAAGAGGAAAAACATGACAGAGGTGGGAGAGCTGGGAGCATGTTACTGCAGGGAGTTTCCATAATTAGTTTTACAGTTCTGCTAGTGTGAGAGAGCTCCAGAATAAAAATGTCATTGTCAATGTTATTTTCCAGCATTCTTTCATATTCCCATGACCTGACAGGGGGTTTATAAGTTTTAGCCACTCAAGGGCAAAGGGTGAAGAACCATACTGATCCAAAAAGCTTGAGTTTGCATAGGATAATGTTTAATGTTGTAAAGATGTGTGGAAACCCTCCAAGTTTACTTGGAGAGATTTGGTCTGTAATAACTTCATCAAAAGTAGACTTCTTGAAGCAAAGTGTTCCAGTGTGCTACTGATGTTTTCCTTGCCTTTAGACTGGCCTTGTACAATAGCCAAGGATTGAGATGAAACATTTAGGAGCAAGTCTGGTCTCTAAATGACTGGGCAGGCACATTCAATTCACTTATTTTTGCCAGCCTGGCCCTTTTCCTTCAGTGGCTCCCCTTTCCTTGGGAAAGGGGGTTGGGTTTTAATTCCTTTGTGGTATGGCTGTATCTGAAGAGTGCTGTCCTCCTAATTTGGATGAAGCCTTGTGAGTATTTGCAGGTCTCATCTGGTTGCAAACTCTAGTGTCCTGCTGCACTAGCACTCAGTTTCTGTAAGGAAAGAGAATGGAACTGAGGGCTGACTAAGGCTTTATTTTTCCTAACTTCACTGAAGCAGAGTATTTTCCTGATACTGCTATCTTCTGTTTGGCTTATTGCCTTCACTGTCAGTGGTAGCATTAGGAAATCTTTGACAACATTTTAACTTCTTGCCTTTGAGTATTGTTAAATACTCCATTAGCTATCACTTGTGAGAATTTAGTGGGGGGAAAATGGTGCTGGGATTTTCTTCCTCCTGTTGGTTGTATAATCTGGGTATAACTCAGTTGTTAATTTAAATATACCAAAGCAGAATTTGACTCTGTGTTTGGAACAGTTAGGAGCCCACCTCTAAACCTTAACCTTCTGTTAAGAACAGCTTCTGTCTCCAAGACTAAAACTGACTTGCATTAGTCTTCTTGAGCTCAGAATTACAATCCACTTTGAGGAGGGCTGCAGATGGGACACAGTTCTCTAAATGTAGTTATGAAAATATGAAACATTTCCATCTGGCTTAGTTTCATGTCTCTTTTGGAGCAGTGATAGGATTTCTAGCTGCATGGCTGAATTTGGGAGCTCATTTCCTGATGCATGTCAATCAATCCCAGTTCATTTGGTTGTGCATTGTCTAAAGTCTGCACAGAGGCCACATCTTGACAAAAAACCCTGATGAGATTTACTTAAAGGACTTGATTTTCCCAGAGAGCTGCTGTTTATCTCTAGTTGTTTCCCAGCATGGCAAAACAAGCCAGGCTGGGGGGGAGCTCTTCCTCTGGGGAAGGAAACAGATAACAAATTCAGCTAGGAAGACTTTTGGTTGGGACAGCATTGACTGTGTGAGGGGAGGGGGGGGGTGGGCTTGGGAGAATGGTCCCTTTTGAACTCCCATTTCAGAGCTGTACACTGAATTTCCTGTTTGACTACATCTGGCTGCAAGCCAGAGACAAATTTTTAGCATTAGAAAGCTTTTTTCCTTTCAGACACCCCTTGATTTGCATTCCTCTGTACTGGTACAGTTGAAGAAATCTGGGTTATGGTTTTTGCTGGCTTGGTAGAAAGTCTATTATTGGGAATTATAATCCTCCTCTCTACAGCTTATCCTGTAGGATGACTTTTGCTGCCAGGAAAAGGGAGAAGGAGGAAAATAGAGCTGCCAGACTGTTGTTGAGAGTTCAGAACTGCAGAACTGCAGACAGATTGGGGACATTTAGCTTCCCTTCTCTCTCCATATCCCATAAACATTTACAGGGAGTGATTGGCTGAAATCAAGGCATAAGCCTAAATAAGCTGCTTGTAGGAGCTCAACTCTTCTCCAAGTGAGACAGCTTCCCAAAGTGTGATTGCTGTAGGACTTCATGGAAATGATGAATCAATTCACAGCTTTTTGTGTGCCAGCTTGGCACAAGGGAGATGTTACAGTGCAAGACAAATGTGGAGCTGTGCTCTTTGTTGTGCTCCCAGGCAGAAAGCTTTAGAAGTGAGCTTGCTTTGCTTTGTGATGCCACAGAGACATCAGTGGCCTTTGAGTTTTCAGCTCTACATTGCTGAGGACAGGAAAAATTCCCTTCCAGGGGTTTTGGCAGAACATAATATCTATTAGAATTAAACACATTAAGAGCAGCAAAGCTTCCAGGGACAGTCAGACCCTCTTCTACTTCACTTTTCACCTCTGAATTACAGTGGCTTTCCACTTGTGGTGTTCTGAGTTTGTCAGTCCCTCTTTGTCCTTCAGCTGATAAGGCTGGGAGATTCAGCTGGTGTAAGGTAGTGAATTCTACTTTGTGTTGGTTGGAAATCCTCAAAGGGAGCTGGAGAGCACTGTTTGAACAAGTTTAGGTCTCCTGACAGGGAACTTGCTTTTCTTGGTTGCCTTTTGGAGTGTTCCTTGGATGTGTGGCCAGGCCTTGAACTGAATGAAGGTTGCAAAACATTCCCTATGGATTAGACATAATTCCTATTTAAATAAGGCTGAATGTGCAGTGGCTGAGACTGCAGGTTAGCTACAAACACTGTTCAGCCCTTGAATTCAGGAGCTGGGGGAGTCCCTGAAAGCTCTGCTTTATCAGACATAGGGAAGAGCTCTTGTCAGCCTGAGCAGAGGGAAGCAGTCACTGACAAGGGATCCTCCTGGACAGTGGTCATTTCTCTGCTTCCACTTTTAAAGTGCTCTGTCCCTCTCCTGGTGCATCAGAGGATGAAAGCTGCATACCTGTGGATCTAGCTAAGCAACTCAGTTTGAAAGGTTTTCAGGAGACACCTCTCTATATATAGGCATGTTCAGAAGCAATCAAGGGAATGTTTGAGTTGAAGTCTTCATTTCACAGGCTTCTTTCTGCATTATTTCTAAGGCTGTGTTCCTGATCCTTGCCAAATCCAAATGATATTTATCTGGTAATCTATTTGTTCCCATGTTTCTAATCAGAATAGATGCCCTAGCTGTTGAGCTGCTACAACAAATCACCTCCTGCTCATACTGGTATTTAGACAGGAGGAATGGACTCAGATCTTTTCCCTGCTGCAGTTACAGCAGCTGCAGGCTTCAGCTCACACCTGGGAGCTCCCAACCCTTCCCAGTTTCTGCTTCAGCTGTTCCCATGAACCCTTTCAGTCAAAATAAGATTTTAAGATCTGGGCAAATGCAGTTGATTTTGTAAACAGGTGAAAACAAGGTGACTTGACTGGGAGGTTTGCAGTCCACATAAAGGACAAGCAGCTTTGGCACTGAGCTGAAACAAACCTGAGAAATAATGAAAACATTTAGCCCAAATCAAGCAATCCAGTTCTCTCTCTGTTAATATTTTTAGACTATTTACAATGCCTCATTTATTTGCTTCCTTTTCAGGAAGTATTAGCTTTACAACTCCATAGATTTCATCTTAGAACAGATCTGGCTTGAGGGTGTTGTGAAGGAAGAAGGTGGAAGGAAGTAATACAGAAACCAGAATCCCATTGCTCTCAGGAGTATCTTCAGCTGTATTCTCCAATGGCTACTCTGCTGCTCTGTTCTGCACTCAGCTTTTCTGGCTATCAGCCCATCTCAAGTTGTAGCGTCAAGAAGAAGAGAGAAGGTACATGGTCTAAAAATGGCTTGGTTTAGGTTTAAGAGCAGAGAAATGAGAGTTATTTGTGATCTTAGATTTCCTGGCATGTGTAGGATGTCTGGAGTGAAATACACTGTCAGCAGAAAAACACAGTAGGAAAAGCTGGAATATAATGCTTGGAATGCAAGAAGATTGTAGCTTATTGGGCTGTAAAGGACAAGCTCAGTATGAACACAACTTTTTAATCTTCATATTCTACTGTATTAAAACACTGGAGTGCTGAAAACCAATTGGCAAGAACATCCTTGTGAGTCAGGTTACAGCCTTATGAGTCAGGTTTCTTCTAGTCTTGGACTTTCAGAAATTAGGATGAGTTCTAATGTAAAAGGGGTTTTTTTTATCCTAGATTTTGCCTGTTTCTAGCATTTCACTCAAGTCTGGGACAGTCTCCACTGGGCAAGCCTGGAGACTTGGCTAGAGTCCCTCAAGGTCTAATCCAGTCTGGCAGGTTACTGCTTGGAGTAGTTTAATATTCTCTGAAGTGCTCTTTCTTCCCTGTCCTGTTAGTATGGATTTCCCTTTCCAACTGCTCCTGTCAGCTGTTCCTGCTCCTATATTCAGCACATGGGGGGTTTGTAACAGTTCCTTGGAAAAAACCAGAAAGCCTAGAAGCCTCTGGAGGGACATTTTGAAGCACTGACACAAAATTCCACATACAGCACTGGTTCCATTTTCACCACAGGCATTTTCCAAAGCAAACAGCTCCCTTTCCTGTTAACTGGGGGGCTGTGGAGCTTGGAGCTGTGTGAATCCCATTGCTGTCCCAAGAGCAATGCTGTTTCCTCTCTTCTTTTCCTTCCTCTTTGCTTCCTAGGGCTTTATTTTCTGTCAGAGGTCCATCCTTTTGGAATGACTGTCAGATGCTTGTGCAGGTGGCAGAAGTGCAAAAGCAGGGGGGAGCCTGTAAGCTCTAGCAGGATCAGAGGTGGTTGATTTCAGCTTGTTGATAGGGTTTGGAAGGTAATACCTGCTACACTTAGTATTGTAGAACAAAAAGGACTGTTGTTCAAACATTGCAAAACTGCAATGAAACACCCAGGTTTCAGTGGGCAAACTGACTTGAAGATAAGAACATTTGAAGCTGACTTTGTGATTCTGAGCCATTCTTGACCAGTGTGATTCTTTTCAGCACTTGTTGGCATATTCCAGGATAAAAGTTAGAGGCTAAACAGAAGTTGGAATGAGGAGGGACATGAATCAAGGTCATTCTCTGGAATTACTGACTTGATGAGCAATTGCACAGCAATTCTCTAGATCATTTGGATTTTGAAAAGGAAAAAAACCAGGAGCTGGGTCCTTGGTTTTCCAGTAACATATTTGGAAGTGTCATACAGAAGTTACCCAGTCAGCACTCCAGACATTAAGTAAGCATGTGTATTCTTAAATACTGTTTGCTCTTCCTCACATAAATGATCTGTCAGAGCCAAAGTATGTTGGCTTGAACCCTTGAAGTGACCTGGGGAAGAGCTTCACAGTGATTTCTCTTGGGGTCTTTTGTGGGCAAAATGCTTTCAAATGCAGCCTTTGTATCCACTGTTCTGATGGTTTATTGCTAATATTGCTACTTAACCTCTCATCAAGTTTGGAAGTAACCTTCTCACAGTGGAGGCTCAGGCTGAGTAGTACTTGTAACTTCCAGGGTAAGGGGTGACTGCTTTCCTCCCCTTCAGTGAAGAAATCCTGGTCTCTAGATGTAGCAGCAATCCTTCAGCAGAGCAGCAGCAATGTTGGACTTGCTCCCAGTTTGCATGTTTGTTTTATGTGATACTGAAGACATTTCAGCCATCATGTATGAAATGGCATTGCCTGGGCCCAAGCCAGGGCATTTGGTGGCTGTGACTGATGGATTTCTGTGGTTAGTTTAGGTGGCTCAGCATTCCAGAGCACACATTGGGCTTTCTGAAAGAGGCAACTGCATCTTTTCTCACCACAAGCTGTTCTCTGAACTGCCTGTCCTGTAAGTGCAGACCCTTGGTCAGCCAGGGAGTCAGCAGCTGATGTGCCACTGTCCTGGAAAACTAAGGAGGTCACCAAGAAGTCTATTTTATGCTGGGATATTGGCAGATAGGGTGAGTCCTTCCCTTTTTTCCCCCCAAAGATACACATTCCAGAAGACTTCAGGTCCTTGTTCTAGACACCAGGAAGGAATTTGTTCAAACCTAAAACTTTCCCTAAGATACTGAGATGCAAAATGACTATCCTGGCACTGACTGCAAGGTAGAAAACCACCTGCTGATGGTGAAGGAGAGTGTGGCATAACTCCAAAGGAGGATGGGGAAGGGTGGGGGCAGGGCCAACCACCAACACTGGTGGGAGACCTTCGATTCATCCAGTGCAGTGTCTGGCTTTGTCACTGTCCCAACCTCTCAGACCCATCTCTTCAGAGCTTTTGCACACAGGCAGGCAGATGAACTCCTTCAGCCATTCTCCTTAGTGTTTTGTTCATCTTTCTGCCTCTGGCTTTCCTCCCCTCTCCCCTCCCAGCACTGGGGATTTCAAGGTTCAGCTTGCATAACAGGTAATGGCAGGCATTTCCTCCTCCTGTGCCGGGATATCCTGGCGCCCTCCAGTCTCTCTCTGCCTCTGTTTAAAGCAGACTCCAGCACAGGAAAAAAAAAAAATCAGAAAAAAACCCCAGCAGCCCACTCTAAAATTAGCAGCCTTGATAGAAGAAAGGCACAGGGCTGGCCACTGTGCTGTTTGTCAATGAAACAACACAGCTAAACAGGGCCAGAATGCATTTCCTCTCAGGGAAAAACACAGGTTTGAGTTTTGGGGAGGATGGGAGTGAGGGAGAGTAAAGCAGGCAGCACCCCAATGAGCCAGGAGAACTCTCCAGGGTTACAAAGTTCATGGTGTACATGAAGAGGCTGCAGGGAGGTCTTCTGATGGCAAGGCTATGTATCTGTCTCTTGGCAGTGCTGAGGGATGCTCGAGGGTCTGCCTGCACCTGGAAGCTGGGTCAGATGCTTTCAGAGCTACAGAACCTCTGCAGTCTCCTCCTTTTGTTTGCTTTGCAGGTTCTTCATCCTTCCTGGTGCTTATTGCTGTGAGGACTGGGTTGGAATGGCCTAGGCTAGATTCTGAGCTTGCAGCAGTGGAAGCCTGAGCTGTCAGTGGGTTTATACCACTCTAAATACTGAGGTTTTGAAGTTGAAATGAAATCTTAAACTAAAATTGTGACTTTTCCTGACACTGATATTAATGAAATGGCTTTAATCCTATCTTGTAATCAGCCTGAACATTCCACTCCATTCATGGCAGTTTCAGGCATGGCTGTTTTTATAGTACTGGCCTCCTGGTGTAATGAATGCTGAGTGACTTATTTTATGTAGTAGAGAAGGGTATTGCTGCAGAGTGTTTACAGTTTGTTGCCACTGCTATTGATAGGGAGCTGTGATAAAACCATTTCCTCCTTTCCTCATTCATTTCTGTGTCCCTCAGCATGATGGTGGGAATTTGATTTATAGCAGTCAGGGTTATGAATTGCCTTCAGCTTTCTCTGCTAGATTACAGACTTATCTCCCTGTCAAAGTCCAGCTGATTGTCACTGAGGGAAAATTCAAGTAGCTAAAAGCAAATACCCATGTTTCAGCAAGGCCTCAAACATTTGCCCAGCTGTCCTGCTCTGCTTTCAAGCAGCTCCTTTGCTGTATTGTGTCCTGCTGCACTGTGGGATGACATTGCATCCAGGTTCTGTCTTTCATGTCTGCCTTCCTGGTTTCAGAGGAAACAAAGGCTTGCTTTTCTTGCTTGGCAGAAGACTCACTCTGATAGATCCAAGATAAAAGCTGCTATTCATGCACTGCAGAATCTCCTGGGGAGAGCTTGGAGGAGACAATGAGCTGACTGTTAGAGTTAGGCCTTTTTGCTGTTGTTTGCCACTAGGTTGCTAAAGTGAGAAACTCTTTCCACCTGCATTGAAGAGAGACTGAAGTATTGTTGTCTAACAGTAAAAAGAAGTGGACTTACTGGCAAGTTGGAAGACGGCAGCTATGGCTTCCTCCCACCACTGGGTGTCCTGAGAAATGATAGGGAGCTCCATCAGGCCCAGGACAAAGATGAGCTGGCCAGCAGTCAGAGCAACAGTGGCAATGAGGTTACAGGCACGCATCATGTCAAACTGCACTAGGGAACAGAAGGGGGAAACAGACAGTTAAAACGACAGAACATCTGGATAAAAGAAGCTCCTGGCTGAGCAGCTGTTGTACATTTGATGGTTCTCAGACACTATTCCCACCCCCTTGCTCTAACTGATTCCCTGTGGTCTGGTAAAGGGAAGGTTTTCTTTAGGATTTGCATTGAATCTTTTCTTTAGGATTTGACTTTTCTTAGTATTGCTGCAGTGTAAAACAAGCTGAAATACAACAAGCAGCTCATTGCCCAAGGGAGGTGCTTGACTTTTACCCAGTGAAAAGTTTACCTATAATGAGTAGACAGAATTGTTTGGGGCAGGGCACTTGTGTGGCACTGAATGAAGTGGGACTTTAATTCACAAATAGGGTTTCAAGGCCCTAAAATAATAATCAACCCAAAGACATATCTGTTAATGGCCTGAATTTCTTTCACCTAGTGCATCTGTATTGTCCTAGAAACACCCTGTGGATGTTATGCTAACACCTTACTGGTCTAAGGGAGCTTGGTAGAGAGGGTTCTTAACTTTGCCTTCTTTTAATATGGATTATTTTGGGTGCACTGGAATGACCCTTTCTTCTCTTTCTATCTGAGTCATGAGGGAAATGGTTACCATGAAGATGTCAGTGCTTGGCAGTTCTGAATGAGGTGTTCCACCATAATTTACATGTAGAAGTAAAAAGCTACATATTTCTAAATACATAGTAGTACATATCTCTGTTAGTAGCTGTTCTTGGGGGAGTCTGCCACTGACTACCCAGCCAGGACAATGACACTGAGTTACTCTACAAGGAATTAAGGGATATCTCTAGATCATGTCCTTAGGGGTGATTTTAATGAACTTCCCAGACATCAACTGGGAATATCAGACAGTGACACAAACAGGTCCAGGAAATTCCTGAAGCACATGGAAGAGAGCTGCTTGGTGCAGGTACTGAGAGCCCAGTAGGAAAGGTGCCTTCCTAGATTGGGGGTTGATAAACAGAGGAGGACCCATGGGTGAAGTGGTGACAGTCTTAGTTAGTCACCATGAAGTAGCTGAGCTTCAAATTGTTGGTGATAGGAGAAAAACTGCCAGCAAAGCTGCAGCACTGGCTCTGGAAGGGCAGAGAAGGAGCTAGTCAGGAAGGTCCCCTGGGAATGGGCCTTTGCAGGTATTGGGGTATCTCTAAGAGCCTTCTCCTAACAGCACAGGAGGAGGCAACTCCAGTCTGGGAAGGCCAGTCTGGTTAAGCAAGGATCTGCTTCTAGGACTTAAAGGAAAGTGTAAGGACATTGGAAGCAAGGACAGGCAACATAGCACTAAAGAGATTCTGTTTGCCACTGCAGGGAGAAAACTTATGCAGCCAAAGCTTGATTAGAGTTCAAGCCAGCCAGCACTGTCAGGGGCAACAAGAGCTTTTTAAAATGTTACCAGCAAGAGGAGACTAAGAGGTAACTTTAGTCTGGGACCTGATGAGGTCAGTCACCTCCCAAATAGGGATGTAGACAAAGCAGAGATGTTGAACATCTCTACCCTTGTCCTTAATGCTGATGTTGGTGCCCTGGGACCCCCAGGGCTCTGTGCTGGAAAACTGGGACTGGGGAACCATAAACTTCCAGCTAACCCTGAACTTGCCCAAGACTTGCTGCTCCAGCTGGATGCCCAAAAATCTATGGGACTGATGGGATTCATTCCAGGGTGCTGGAAGAGCTGGTCAAGAGGTCACTTATGACCTCTCTCCCTATTTTTCAATAGTCTTGGGAGTCTGGAGAGGTTCCAGTCATCAGGAGGTTGGCAAATGTCCCAGTTTTCCAGAAGGATAAGAAGGAAGAGCTTGGTAATTAGAGACCTCTCTGACTTCAGGGCCTGGTAAATTAGTGCAGAAAGCTATTCTGGGAAATCTCTTGCCATGTTGAATTCTTCCAGGCCATGAAACATGCTGGCTGGTAACAGAATCATAGTCAGCTGTATCAAGAGCAGGGAGAACACTTGGAGTGCTGTTGTGGTTTTTCACCTAAATGGACTTCTGTAATACCTGGAGGACCAGTGCTTGCTGAAGAGCTAGTAATGGCTTTCCAGGAGAAGTGTCCTCAGTAAGAGCAGGCTTACAGCCAGTCTTTTTCAGGTACTTTGTCAGCAGAGGTATCTGTAGTGTTTAGTTACAAAACTAGTTGCTTTCCAGCTCTAACAAATTCTGGTGCCTGCTCTGTACATAGCATAATGAGCTTTAAAAAGCCCCAGAAAGCCTCTGTTGTTGTATGCACTGTGAATGCCTGAAGCTGATCCCAGGAATACATACCCTGGATGCAGGAACAAGCAGCACAGCTTTGCCTCTGCAGTCATCCAGGATTTATTTTGAAGCCTTGGCTGTTATAAATCCTTTTGGCTTTGCCATTGATGCTGATTTATCCAGCATCCTAAAACCAGTAAATCTATGACTGGGGCTCAGTTGAATTCCCCCAGAATTGGTCATCATTTAGCCTGTGAATGCCAGGTCTGGGATGGCTCTGCTCTCTTGCAGCTGGAGAGTGCAGTAGCGCTGGATGTGTAACTCTGAAGCTCTTCACTGCTGTTGGGAGGAACTGCAGGTGTAAGGATGCTTGTGTCTGGTGTGCTGTGCTGGGTAGGGAGCTGCAGGAATGCAGCTGCTGTGTTTGTTGCATGGCACCTGCTTTTAACCAGAAAGGTCACACAGTGTCCAGGTTGTAACTGGCACAGGATGACAGCAGGTAGAATAAGGAGGAGGCAGCTGCTGTGACTGCACTGAATGTGGAGACAGTTATTGGTATGGAGTAAGGCACTGCCCTTCCATATTCCACATCAGGATAGTGCTTTATTCTAAGAAGTTTAATGAGCTGGCATCTTTTGGGTTTGTTCTAGAACTGTAATGATTCCTCTTGCTCAGAGGGGGAAAAATAAACTTAATAATGTATAACTCTTCCAAACTCCATTCTTCTTGCAGTGGAGCTGCTTAATGCTACTCACCCTGAAAGTGCCACTCCATAGCTGACTGCTTTCTTACTCAGAGCCACTGCAGCTTTGTGTTGTCAGCTCAGCACATGGCAATTCTGCCTTGGACATCTGCAGCCCTAAGCTGAGCTTTGGCAACAGGAAACCTATCACCCTAAGAGCTGGCAGTGGTGGAAAGCATCTGTGGCCTCCTTATTGAGGACATCCCATGGACAACATGGAAAAAGAAAGGAAACTGAGTGTGCAACTTCAAAGCATTTCTGTGGAGCCAAAGGCACTGAAGATGCCAATCATGTTGAGCCAGGCTAGGCCACAAAGCTCTTCTCCTGCCTGAATGGCTGCTCAGTCCAGGAATAAAGAGCTCATCTCTTATAAAACTGGCTGCAGGATAGTTTTGGTAAGAGCTGTGAGATTTAGGGTTTACCTTGGAGCTCTTCTACTCTTGTCTGCTACTAGTTTAAATTCTATGTAAACCAGAACTTCTTCAGTAGGCAGCTCCAGTCCAGTCTGCTGTGTTCTCTGTAGCCTTGTTAATTAGCATGAATTTAGGATGCCCTGTTCAACCATTTCTGCTTCATTCATAGTAGCCATGATCCCCATTGTAACTTTGTGGCCATTCCAAACCTCATCAACTCTTGTGCAATTAGTTTTGTCAGCCACAGTCTGTGAAAGGAGGTTCAGAGTGATGATCATGGCTGCACCACTACTGGGGGCATTTACAGTAACCACTAGCTGCTACAGTCTACTGTCTAAGAGTGTCATGACAGAGATATTTTGGATGTCCTACCTGTTTTGGTTTGAGTTCATTATTGTTAATGCCACCTATCTCCTGGGGTTTAACTCCAGAAGGACTTTCATCTAGCTAGAGAAGCCCATCTTGATGCCAGCTTACTCTGAGAAGGAGTCAGTTCATGGCCAGGGTATCCAGCTGGGGTCTCCTCTACAGCTGGGGGCACTGCCTAACAAATTCTGCTTGCTTTACAACAGTCCTTGGTCAAAGGTTAAAACCCAAACCCCAAGGATGAGACCAATTCAAATTCCTTGTTGTTTTGCTCACTTCCTAGCCCACAGACATCCATCTGGATTAGAAATGGTGATTTGATTTTGTTGTTTGCAAGCAGCAATTTTGTCTTGTTATGTTCCACAGTAGCCTCAGGACTGTTGGTGCTTTGCAGAAGTAGGTTAGTCATATCAGAGAGTAATTTGGAGTGTTTGGAGATGATGAGGAAGGATGATCTCACTGGAAAAGCAGATTATGCTTAATTTAATTGCAGAAAATGTGAGATTTTCTTCCTCATTTCTGCCTGCATACAGGGAAAAAACAATCATAAGTGGTAGTGCAAGCACAGTGTGGGTAATGAAGGCAACTAACTGGCTAAAGATATTTTAATAATCCTTCTTTCTGCTGGATATTTTTGGGTTAAACCACTAGTTGTTTAGTTGTGTTTGACTTTAGTTTTCTTTTAATCAAAAGTTACCCTTTTAGGTGTCAATAAGAATGATTCCAACCAACTCCAGTTGAGAGTTTAAAGCCTTTTCAGCCTTGACTTGCTGTTTAAACACGAGCCAGGTGTTAACTTTTTTTCCCTGTCAATATAAAGAGGCAGACTCCACAGGAGGAATTCAATGCTGGCTATGTTTGTGAGGAGAGAAGTTGGCTTTAAAGCATTCTGGCAGTGCTCTTTCCTTTGTATGGTTCTTGGGTTCATTGATGGATTACTTATTGAATGAATTACTGAGCATCCATGGTCAGATGTGCCTGATCATCTTCCTAAATGCTTCATGTTCATAGGTGACTTAACTCTGGAAAGGAAGAGAGGTGGCTGTGTTTCTGGAGTAGGGATGTCTAAAGAATTATGGCTAGACCTGGTCATGCTGCTGATGCCTAAGTTGCTTTGAGTGTGTGTTTGTAAGAAGCCATTTTCAGCTGCTTGGAACTTTACTAGACTTCATCTTCTTGGGTTGAGTGCCTGCAGGCTGAGATCATCAGCTACTGTTAAAACTTCATCCAGCTAGGTCAGTAATTAGATTTGCTCCAACATAAGCAGGTGATTCTAGCCAAGGACACATTTCTTCCTCTGGAACTTCACCTTTTGCCAAGGTGTTATGCTGAGCTAAGGGATGCATCTCCTTCTGTGCCATTAATACAGCCTGCTAAGAGCTTACCCTGCCTTAAGAGAACCATAGCTGGCAACTCAATCCTTTTGAAAGCCCAGCAGTGCCAGGCATCTTCATCTGTCATGGTTCTGTTGTCCCAGGGCACTGGATATGCCACAAACACTGACTGCAGTCTTTGCACGTGTTCATTCAGCCACTCAAGAGCAGAGTTGGTTCTGTAACAGCTCTGAGCCCTTGCTGGGCAGCTGCTCATCCCTGCACCATTTACTAAGCCATCTGGAAAAGAATTAGCAGTTCTAGCTGTGTAGTCACCCAAAAGATTTGAAGCCTGCCCATGATACACAAGGCTTAGTGCATGGTTTTGTAGAGTCTGGTTCTACTCTTTCAGCCTTTTGGAGTCATTTTTAACAGCCACATTCTAGGGACTTCAGAAATGCAAATCCAAGCATTGGGAAAAGCCAGAGTTGTGCACTTATACCTATTTAGGCTTATCCTGCTTTTTCCCAGGAGCTCTGATTCATTCAGCACATGAAACAGTGCTTTGCAGAAAGGCTGAAGTGGTGCCATTCAGAGCAGCTGAGATGTTGGGAGGAGAAACCACAAGCCCCCAGCTGCCAGCTCTCTGCACTGCCTCCATCTCTGGGTAACAACCTGAGCAGTTCACCAGGCAACCATGGTTTGGGGCTTGTTATAATTTGATGGTAGCTCCTGTCTTCTCCAAATGCAGTGCTTCTCCTGCCTTCATCTCTGTGTTGAGAACAGGTCTCCAACAGGCTCAGGGCTTGGCTCAGCCTGGCCTCCCTCCAGCTAAACAGCAGAGAGACTGGTGGCCACTGGAAACTGAGGGCATTGCAGGGGACTTGAGCGCTCAGGTGAAGTGTTCCCTCTGCCAGCAGATGTCAGCTCTTCACTCCCACACTGAGCAGCTTCCTGCCTCAGCCACTGATGAGCACAGATGAGACATTTGGGCTGGACAGATGTTTATCTGTGCTCCCTCTGGCAGTCACCTAGTCACTCCTGATGTTGTGCTTCTCCCTGGCACTGCTTTTGCTTCCTGGTAAGAACTGCAGTTAAGGAAGAGCTGTCTTGCTCTGGGCATCTGTACTTGCTAGGAGCTTTATGTCTTCTGGAGCCTCAAATAAATGAGTGAGGTTTTTATAGCTTTGTAACCCCCTCCCTATTCCTGCATCTCCACATTGTTCCCAGTGTTCTTTAGACAAAAAGGGACAGGCTGTGACCTTGGCTGATGAATAAATCAGCTCCATCTGTCCACCCAGAGATAGCCTTGGAGCACAGGAGGACCTAAGGGCATGTTTGTACCACACAGCCTGCTTAAAAATACCTCAGCACACAGTGCAGGGCAGTACTGCTGGCCTGCTGCTGAGCCAGGACATAGGTAAGGGTGGCTTTGAGTAGGTCTGGTGTCCTCTGAGAGGGCCTCAGTGGTGGTGTAGCTCCATGTTGTTGCTACTCAAGGTAGCTTGTGTGTCCTTTTGGGATGCTGCATCACTGGATGTGCTGTCTGCTCTGCCTTAAGTGGGCACAGAGCTGAGTAGTGAGCACTCCAGACATGCAGTCCCACTCCAGGTCTCACTAAGTGTTTGCTTCTACACTATGTGGCCTTTTCTGGAAGGGTTAAGAGATGCAGACAAGGGCCTAATCTTCCAACAGCTCTGAATCTGCATCTCCATAACCCTTGGCAAGTCTTTGCCCTCACTGGGATGACAGGAGAGCACTGCTAAAATCTCTGGAAAAATCCCAGTGTCTGTCAAGGCATGAACTTTATAGACATTTGTTTTGGTAGATTCAGGTCCTTAAAGGATGCAGTTAAAGCACTGCTGTGGCTGAACACATGGCCCTGAGGCACTGCTGCCCTCACCCCTCAGCAGCTTGCTCAGAGCCAACTGCTGGAAGCAGAGGCTTGCAGTGGAGTTAGTTGTGGTCACAGCCATGGTGTCTGAGGTGAGCACAGCAATTCCAAGCACAGTTCTGCTCTAGTTTCTTAATGAAAGCAGAGTTGCACTGATAAGATTGTGCATGTGGTTAAGTATGGAACACTTCATTATTCAACTTCCTAATCCTCAGCATTGGCTTACAGGATTCACTTGAACGTAACCTGGTATCTAGCTCCCTTTAAGGTACTGGCATTTTTCAGTTCCCAGGAGCCTGTAAATTTGCCAGGTGAGAAATACACCATGCTCCATGGTTTTTTATGTTCCCTAAGTAAAGTACTAATTGTATTCCTCCCCATCCCTGGAAGCTTTTAAGGCCAGGCTTGATGGGGCTCTGGGCAACCTGATCTAGTGGATGGGGTGTCCCTGGCAGGCAGGGGGTTGGAACTAGATGATCTTGAAAGTCCCTTCCAACTCTGAGGATTCTGTGATTCTATCAAGGCCCATGACTATTTTACATATCTTTGCAAAACTACTTCTGCCTTTTCTCCTCCAGAAGGGAGGAGGAACTTAGAATGGCAGCTGAATACTCTGGTTTGGTTTGGTTTGCTTTGGTTTGAATGTGTTGGTATTCAGAGCAGCTGTGGTTGGTTGGGGTTAATGTGTTGAGCAGGAAGGGATATGCTTATAGCAGCAAGCCCAGAGGGAAAAGCAAGCAGCAGATGTCTCAGAGATTTCAACTTACACTTCACAGATCATTCTTTTTCTGAAGTGCATTGTTCCCTGGGCTTTATAAACCAGGCAGCACAAGGTAGAGCAGTGCCTTTGGGGTGGGAGGAGTTTAGCTCAGCACTGGTGGACTGCAGTTAATTTGGGAAAAGAAAAATAATTACTTGAAGATGAACAGTAAGAGATGTTTAGAATCAGGTGGTTAACAAGGATTTGGGGATGCTCTGCTAGGCTCTGACTCTCCTGGGAACCACATACCACCTATGCATGTAACAATCACAACGCAGTGTAAGCAGAGAAGACAAAAGAGCTGGAACTTACATTTGACAGTGCTGCGAGACTCCTGGAAGCCAGCTGCCTCTGAACCCCAGCCCAGGGCTTCACACTCACGCTGCTCCTCCCCTTGCCCATGCCTGCCACTGGTGCTGGCACCTCCTCTGCTCTTCTCTGCCAGCCAGCACATCTTCCAGAGCCCCACGCTGCGCTTGCGCCCGTCCTCCAGCGCCTGGTACACCCAGTTGGGAGTGAAGGCAGCCGCGTTGTTAAGAATAAGTGAGACCAGGGCTACCAACACAGCTGTGGCTACCAGTTTCTGGACAGTCATATCTGACTGTCAGCTTGCTTGCCAGTCTTTAGTTGCAGAAGACAAGAGGTCTCAGTCAGCTGCAGCACATTGAAACTGGACTTCAACCAGAGGCAGCTTTGCTAGGATGTTACCAAAGGCTAGAGGACATCACCGTTCATTCTCAAAGTCAACTCCAGAGGTGGTTCTGAGCCAGGAAAGGAGAATGTTGTGAGGTAGGTAGGAGAATTCCATAAAATAAGAACACAAAGAAGCTTTTTTAGGTCCTCCCCAGCTGTGGCTTATCCACCTTCTTGCACTTTGATAAGTAGTGCCAGTCCTGTGGGGAACTGAGTGATAGGGAGGTCCATTCCTTGGGAGACAAGGTGAATCCAGAAAGAATCCAGTCTCGAGGCTGGAGAGCTGGAGCTGCTGCCTGGGCAGAGGCAGGGATGCTGCCAGCAGGGTGCCAAGGGCTTTGGGATCCTCTGAGCCAAGCGGTGCTGCTCCAAAAGCCTGGGTTGGGTTGGGGTGCACGCTTCAGAATATCCCACAGACGGTGACAGATGTCATGCTTTCAAAGCCAAGCCAAACCCGAGGTGAATGCTGACATCCCCAAGGAGCTCTGCAGGCTTGGAGTGGCCCGAGGAGTTTGCTGTGCCGTGTCCCTCTCCGAAGCTCCGAGCTGCGAGTACAGGGAGCAGAGGCGACCAGGCACTGCTGTGAGGAAAGAGCCCCCCCCAGCTCTCCACGGAGAGGAAATGGCTGTTTTTGTGGCTGTTTTTGGAGAGCCTCAGGGCGTAGTCGACTGCAACAAACAGAGCCACTGCCACAGCAGTCAAACATTAACAGGATGTGTTTCCTGAAAGGAAAAGACTATGGAGACGTCTAAAGTTATACCTCCTCCCCTCGGAGAGCCCCGTCCCCCTCCGAGCCCTCCTACCCTCCCAGCAGCACAGGGCAGGGCTGCCAGGAGCAGGCTGCGCGTTGCTGGGAGAAGGGGAGCAGAGCAGAACTGCTTTCCAAAGGGGCAAAGAAAGAAACCTTCGGCCCTCGGAGCATCAGGTCTGCAGAGGCAGACGGAGGAGAGGGGTTTTGAAATGCTTTTTGCTGAAAGCAAGCCGGTATTAGGGTTAGCTGTTGAAGAGCAGGAGCAGAGTGATGGTGGGGAGGGTGTCCACTGATGTGTCCCTTCCCCCTGCAGCCCTCTGAAGGAGCATGGCAGGTAGATAGAAGGTATAGACTCTCGAGAGTCTCACTCTGATAAATAAACCAATTTGGGGGTGTCTGAAAAGGCAGTGGGAAGTGTTGGTGTGGATGAAGTTGAAAGTCGCTGCCTTGCCCTGTGTCCCGGTTTGCTGTGAGCCTTGTGGCTCTGCAGCGCTCAGACAAGGCTGGAATCAGTCACCTCCCTTCAGTGCCCAGGGGGTGGAAACCCTTCTGCGAGTCGCTTACTGTGTTGCCTCTCTTCACGATCCTGTACAGAACCGACTGCCAGGACTGCAACACCGGTGCTGCAGAAGCAGCTCTAATAAACAGATGAGCAAAGAGTCGTTGAGGACATTTCAGACTGTCCCTGACCACGGCTATTCCCAGAGGGGTCTTGCAGACACCAGCTCTCCACGTGGCTGGGAGCTGTCTCCATCAGCTGCAGCAGCAGGTCTGAGGGTGGCTGCTGCTCCTGACCCTTGGGGAGTTACTGCCTGGGGTCCTTGAGCTGAGACTGTCACGATTCTTCAGGCTGAAAAAAGCCTGTGTAAGGTATATTATTAACTAGTGAGTTGTGGAATGAATGTGTGGTATTCTTGTCAAGCAGCCTGGAGAGGGAGTGATGAGAAGGGGTGGCAGAGGACCTGCATCAGTGGCTGCAGCTGCTCTTGCTGCACCTGAGATGTGGGCACCAGAGCTGCCATCAGGGTAAGAAATCAGACTAGAAACTGATTTAGGTTTACAGCAGTTCTGTCTTCCCAGCCAGGTTACTTTGCCCTTTGTCAGCAAATCCATACTGGCACATGGGCAAGCTGGTTGGAAATCCTTGGAAAGTGTTTTATTTTCTGGGAGTTGTTGCTGAGAGGAGTGGAAAGTGTTTCAGTGCAGTTGAAATAGGAACAGAGTTGAACTGTGCCCCTACAGCTAGTTTTCAGCTATTGGACTTGAATGCACAAATATGGCTATGAACTCACCTCTCCTTTGTGCTCTTGGGTCATTTGTAATCCTTAAGTGGATTAGGTTTTAGGTATTTGGAGCATCTTCATACCTGAACTACAGTAGAGCATCTTTGGTTCCTGTCTTCCCTCTGTGATTGGTCATGGTTTTGCACATCTCTGGCTGTAGAAGTTTCAGTATAAATAACACACTGGTGTCTGCCAGTCTTGAAGTATTTCCTAACAGCAACTCTATCTGCTTATTTTATAACCCCTGGATTATTTGTTGTTAAAGGCTGTGGTTCAGCAGCAAGGCAGGTGATGTTCATATACAGGTATGCCAGGAAGGGTTTGTCTTTAGGGACAAATCTCTTCTACCCAACTGCACACCTGCTTCTGCCCCCTCCTGGCTTGGATTTCTGTGCTTGGTTCAAAGCCCCAGTGTCTGTTTTCAGAAGAGCACAAACTTCACAAAGGCTGAACAAATCAGTCTAATATTCAAACCTCAGTCACCTCTCTTCCTCTTTCCATCCCAGTTATTTGGTGGGAGAATATTCAACCTCTGGTTTGAATTCCACATCTCCATTAAAAATAAATCTTATTCTTCCTAAGTCATACTTGCCTTTGAGTGACCAAGGGGCCTCAAGGGATCTAAACTTATCATGGCATTAGTTTGTGCTCTTAAGATACATGATACTGGAGATGCTCTTCATGTTACCTGTGCAAATCCATGCCAGTCAATAGGCTTGCATTGCAGGCAGCTTTCCCAGAGGGAAAAGAAAATCTCTTTCTCTCTCTCCCAGATTGGCTCTTGGGGCCACAGATGGGTGGGTGGGTGGCTGTGCAGTGAGCTGCAGCTGGGAACAGGCAGAGGAGGCAAGTGGATCAGTTCACTGTCACATAAGACATGGGAGGTGGTGCTGGGACTGGTGACTAAGTTCCTTAGGGTCAGATGCTTCATCCCTCTGGCTGTGCTGGAGTCATGGCTGTGGTCAGCCCTGGAAAGGCTGCTGGGTTTTGAGTCTGTGTGGTCTCTGTGTTGCTGGGGACTGCCCATCAGGAGTGAGCTGAGGCTTTCAGTTGGTGTGGTGATGTCTTACAGCACAAGAAGGGCAGAGGCACTGCAGGCTTCAGGTGGAGAGCACCTGAGGAGAGTGCAGGGCAGCAGTAAATGCTGTTGCCTGCAGTACTTCAGCAAGCACAGGATGCTTTTTTTTCCCATGGCAGAATTTCTGGAGGGTGTTCTTGTCTGGAAGGAGCTGTTTGCTAATTGTTTGTGCCATGCTAGAGGGTGCTTCTGCTCAGTGATAGGTTAAATGACTCCATGCAGTCGGCACAGCAGCTTCTAAAGCATTTTGGGTCTTTCTGGGTGAGGAATCAGTGATGTAAATGTAATTTTACTTTCAGAATCTGAGTACTTCAGAGTCTATCAGATAACTAGCTGCTTCCATACTGAATTTGTCCATTTACTGCCTAACAAATTCTGTTTACAGTTGTTTCTGCAGGGCATAATCTTTCTCCCTATGATTTTTTACTAGGCAAATGGCTTTTTGTCATTCAGTCCAACCAATAAGATGTCAAATTGGGAAATTCCCACATGAGTAGATGACACCAAGTCAAAGTGAAATGAGTTCTGCAAAATTCTGGTACCTTTTCCTAGCCTGCTTTTACCACAGTGGCTCAGTTCTGAATAGCTGTTACAGTTTTAATCCAGTGGTTCACAGCCATTCTCTCTTTTCCCTCAGAGATCTTGTGCCTCCAGCCCAAAACAGCCCAGGAAGCCTTCTGATCCAAAACAAATCACCTTGCTGAACCCTTCTTTGCTGCTCAGTGTGCAGCAGGACCTTCAGCTGCAGTATTAGTGCATTCCTTAGGAGAAGGTTTGTTGGATCCAGTTCCTACTGAACAGGAGCCTGTTGTTGCTTTGCCAGGCTAAGACTGGAGTAGACAAAGCTGTGTATTTCATGTGATACTGCAGGTGCTATTCTGTAAGGTTCCTGTTGCTTTATCAAAGACTTGTTTCTACCAGGGAAGAGGGTTTTATGCATTAATGCTATTGGGAATCTCCCTGAATGGTTACAGCTTCTGCTAGATAACATTTAGTTCCTTGTTATCTCTCAGTCCCACTGAGCAGGCATAACCAGAACCCAAGAAATGCATTTTGAAAGCACCTAGCATAGGTTAGCTCCATCAGATAAAACTTCTTATTGCCAAGTCCTGCATTTGTCCTGGGTGATAGGAGAGCAGGCAGTGAAGCACCAGCTTTGACATCACTCTGTTTAATCTGCCCTGCTTTGAAGGTAAGCTCAGTGTCCTCCCCTGCAGATGTGTTCCCAGTTTTACAGGAACTTTCCATCCCTGCTAACCTTGGGTGTCTCACAGTTTCTCTCACTTGACTCTAGAGTCATAATGGTCCCAGGGTGATGTTTTTACCCTGTGACTGCTCTATCAAATGAGGCCTGTGTCAAGTTGATCACCAGTGAGTTACCTGCTCAGCCTCCCCCACTGCTGGACATTCCAGCCAGCTGATGTTATTCAGACACCAGTTTGCAGGAGCTGGAAGGTGTAACTTCAAGTTACTGCAATCCAGGCAAGGGATTAGCATTTGAAAACCACTAACAGATATTGTTCATCTTCCTTAGGAAGCAGCAGCAGCTCTGTCTCATCCTTTTCCTTTGCCCAGAACCCCCCAGCAGCACGTAGGCAGCGGGTGGAAGGGTGGTGCCCATGGCCAGCAGCCCTGTGGCCAGCCCAGCCCCTCCTTACATCAGGGCAGGTCTCCCAGCAGAGTGGGACAGCACTGGGGGCCCAGCTGGCCAAGCTGCTGAGGATCTTGGACAGTTTATGTTGTGAGAGGGAAGTGAAGCTTCCTTGTCCCCACCATTGGGTCAGCAAAAGCTCTCCCATCTCGATTGCCATTCCAGGCTGTGCCTGAGGCACAAGAGGGCACCTCCTGGCTCCAGGAAGATGTGTGCAGTGGGGACATGATGATATGTTGTCATCTGTTATCTGTGGGGATGTAATAATACACTGCTTTATAGAACAGAGTGCTGTAGGTATCAGATCTGGTGTCAGTGGGGTGGGTATTGTGTATTTCCTTTGTAAAGCAGAATGCTCAGGGCCCTGTTCAGCAGAGTGGGGCCCAAATTGGAAAGAAAGCTTCTGTCTTTCCCCTGGTCAAGAGACAGAATGTTCCTTTTCCAAATGCACCCCATGACATAGAGGGAGAGGGATTCTGTAGTGGGATTCTTCAGGCATGTGAACCTCCAGAACTTCTCAAGAATGCTCCATGTGCTGGGGTTTTTCTTTAACCTTTCATGGAAAATGGGCAATGAAAAATCCAGAGGAACAGAAGGGGGCTGTAAAAATCAGGCTGTTAGATGCTATAGACATAGAAAAACAGATGAAAAGGCAAAATAGAAAGGAAGAAACCTTTTTTTCCATCAAATATGTGGTATTTTGTCCAGTCTTAAGAGGTGTCAGAATTTGCTTCCCAAATCCATAGTGCTGCTGATGTGGCTGAAGCCTGGCTAGGGGAGCTGGGGTGCAGCAGCAGCAGCCCCTGTGTTCCTCTGCTTCATCAGGAGGCTTGGGGAGCACATTCCCATGGCTCTGCCCCTGCTGCTGCTGGTGTCTGGTCTGCATTAAGTCTCCAGCTTTGGCTGATGAAGTACAGATGTGAGTGGGGAGAAGAGAGGAGGAGGAGAGGAAGAACAGGAAATTCCCAGAGCATGAGCTGGGGGCAGGGTAAATCATTACTTGGCATTTTATATGCAGTGCTGGGGCCAGGCCTGGGAAGAGAAGCTGCTGCCTTTTAGGGACAGATTGGCCTTTCTTGCTGCACCAACTGTTGAGAGAGAAATGTGGCTTTGCCTGGCCTTTGAGGGAGCCTCTTCTGCACCTTCTGTTTCTTGTTCCTTAGCCAGGCCTTCTTTAGCTTGCCCACACCCCCAAGGAACAGCAGAACTCTTGCTCTGGTGCTGGAGATGTTTGCCTGCAGGGGAGGCTGTGCCATCCCAAGGTGAAGGTTAGTCTTCTTGAGATGTGGAGAAACATGGAAATGTGTTGCTGCTGCTTTCCAGGTGGTTCTCTAAACACATCCCTTGCCTGCAGGCCTGGCCACCTGTGCCAGCAAGGCTGCAGGTGCCTCCAGCTGAGTGGTTTGCAGGGGAAATCTCTACACAAGCAGTGGGTGCTGTCAGAAGTGTCTGTCCTCTCTGATCAGCCACAGTGTGGGGAGGCTGGAAGTGGCTTCTTGGGGTGGAGGTAGAATTGAGGCTCTGGCTGGAGGTATCCTGCTGTTTCTACAGGAGCTGTGGTTGGATCAGTCCCAGTGCCCTGGCCCTCCCCCAGGTTTGGGAGCACAGATCTGCTGCCCTTGCTCCTGTGGTTTGGTCAGACATGGGCCATGGTGTGGCCCAGCTGAGGCTTGGTCATGGTGCTCTCTGGTGGTCAACAGCTCTGCTGCTTGTGCCTTTGTTAGGCAGAGAGATCTGTGTTGTGTGGTGGTTCTGCCAGTCCCTGCCTCTCTCTTGGCTTAAGTGCAAGCTCTTAGCCCTGAGGAGTTCTTATTCTGAGCAGCACAAAGGCCTCTGTGCCATTTGTTTAGCAAGCTTTACATTACAGCTCTGTGTTTTGGCCACTTGTTTCCTCCAGGTCATTCCCTGTTACTGAGGGCACCTGTTAGGCTCCTCAGAGCTGTTCCATGTTTGATCCCTGCAGGACATGAGCAGTGCAAGGTTTATGTAGAGAAGACTTTTCTTTAGAGGTTTTCTGGTGAATCCTAGCATGGGTGTGGGGGAATTGTGGATGTCTGTGTTGCAGACACAGCAAGAACCACAGCTATGGGTGCATGAGAAGTATTTCTATACTTGCTAACCTAAGTGCTTTGTGTTTAGGCATTGGTGTGAAACAAACCTCACAACATTTCCCTCAGGCTGGGGGCATTTAGCTCCAGAAGTAACCTTTAATGCCTGAGGCCTATTTCTGCTCCTCTTCAATCTTCACACAGCAGCTGGAGTCTGTTGCATCCAGCAAGTATCCAGTGTACTTCAACCTCTCCTCTGTCTTTGCATCTTACCTGCTTGTACCCAAGCCTTGAAGGTGCCACCATAACAGCTCTGCTTCTCTCCTCTCCCCCCAGTGCAGCTGTCTGGGAGAACATGGCTCGCATGTGTGTGAAGACTCAGAGGCTTGATGTTGCCAAAATTTGCCTTGGGAACATGGGGCATGCAAGAGGAGCCAAGGCCCTGAGGGAGGCTGAGCAAGAAGCAGAGCAGGAGGCCAGAGTGGCTGTGCTGGCCATTCAGCTGGGCATGCTGGTAAGCTGCTGTATGATCCATACCCAGCCACCCTGCTTCCCTGGGCACAAAAAGGAGACACTGATCACTTCTCTTTACATCCTGAGACACAAAACCCTTGGAAGGGAGGAAAAGCTAGGGGCCAGTTCTCCAGGGGGGTGAGGAAGAATAGTTCTGGCAGTTCTGTTGCTGGAGTTTTTCTCCTAGGGAACAAGGCATCTCCAGCACTGCACAAATCCTGCAGGGGCTTTCCCTGAGCTCCAGAGGCTCAGAGTCTCCTGAGCCCTGTTTGTGTTCCTTAAAGAGCAGATGAGAATGAGTGGGGCAGAATCTGATGGCCAGAAATAAGAGGGCTAAGAGCCACAGCCACCCAGGGGATGAGGGAATTCATGTGTCTGTTTTCTTAACTGCTGTACAGAATTGGCTGGGGACTTCTGCTCCTATCTAAAACATTGCTGAATGGAGGCAAGTGCTGAATGAAGGAAGCAAAAGATCTTTTAAGGATGGTTTACATGTGAAACAATAAACAAACTGTTTTCTTGGGGTGTAATTCTTCCAAGCTTAATCATTCCAGAATTGACTGGACTGAGAAGAGTATGTGCTTTGAAGTATTCTAGCTAAAATGTTTCAACAAACATATTGTAAGGCCCAATGTGGGAAGCAGAAATTCCATGTTGACATGTTTGTTTGTAGAGTGAAAGGCTAAAGCTGTGCTCTGCTAGAGAGAGAGAGAGAGGGCTGGCTGAAGGCCTTTAAGCAGTTGAGTCAGAAGTGATGTTTCCTGCAGGGTTGGAGAGCTCTGAGGAGTCACATTTGCTGCTTGTGCTGTCCCTTCTCTACTTCAGTCATCCCCATTCCCACCCTGGATTGTCCCATCGTGGGAGCAGTAACCTGTCTGGGTCCAGCACAGGCAGAGGACTTGGTCAGGCTGCTCTCCCTGTAGCCTGGTGCCTGGGGCTGCTGGAGCTCAAGCTGGCAGCAAATACTTTGTCTTTCCCATGTGTCTTTACTGGACTCTGAACCCACTCCCTTGGATTACCAACAGAACTGAGATCTCCAGTGAGTTTGGGACAAGCATTGTCCCAGGGATTGAAAACTGACCAGAGCACTGCTGAGTTAGAAGGTTGATAGGACCATGTGCTCCAGTTGGTTTGCCTTTGTTTAATGTCATCATCAATGATCTGTGTGAAAAGCAGAGATTTTGAGCTTGGGAACCATCAAAGATCCAGGTATATGATCTGTAAGAGGGGAAAAACTGGGCAAGGAGAGTTGATGAAATAACTGCACAGTTCAGAGGGAAGCACAAACAGATCAAAAATGGCAAGGTGCTGTGACAGCAAAAATCTGTTGGGGCTGTGTTTGAGGAGACACCACATCCTGGAGCCTGGAGCTGATAACTTCTGTCTGTATTTAGTGCAGCTACAGCTGGAACACTGACTTCTACCCTTGAGTATCTTATTGCCAGAGAAAAACCCAACATTGATGAACTGGAAGAAGATCAGAGACAATCAGTGCAAATTGTCAAGCTCTTGGAAAGATTTCACAGACAAGGAAGCCTCTAAGATAGCTGAACTGTTAGAAATTGGCTTCCAAAAGGTGGTTAGCAATCTACAAGTAACTGAAGAGTATAAATGCTAGGGAGAGAGAAACTATTCTGAGTTGAAGTGAAGAAGAAAAGGAAAATTGAAACGAAATGTTTGGAAAAGCTTCCTGGCAGAGAGAGCTATGAGGCTGAGAATTGTCACTGCTCCTTCTTTTGGCTATTTAGCTCTGTTTGGAGAAGTGGAGGGGAACTGGAGCAGAACAAAAGCAGTTCTGTTGCTTTGTTCCATCTCACACAGAAGCACAGTGCAGGCATCTTCCACCTCTGCTCTCTATGCTTTTTTGACTTGGAAACAATAAGAGACAGAAACTATTTTTCTGTCTTGGACAGATAATCTCAATCTACTAAATATAGTGTTCAGCTGGACAGCAGTTGGGTGGAGCAGGAAAATGTTCCTTCCACAGGAGCACCTCTCCAAGCACAAAAATAATAGTTCCAAATTTGCTCACCCTTGCGTCAGCATCAGCAGAGCCCTGGGCTAATCCTGTCTCCCATTAATGGCCTTTATTCCTAGGAATGGATCCTAGCTAGCCACAAACAGCCTGGCTGCCTCTCAGACCTCTTCAGAGGTCACAGGGTGTCCCTGGCACCTAATGCCTTCCTGCCCAAGCCCCTCACCTCTGCCCAGGCAGCGTGGCTGTTGTGTGGCCCCACCTTAGCCTGTCTCCCCTTTCTGAAATGCTTCGTGCTCCCGATGACAGCTTTTACTGGGTGGTGGCTCCTTGGTGTCACCCCCCAGTTGCTAACTGTACAGTAAATGCCAGGATTTGAGTGCTTTCCTTATTTTGCCATAAACATCCTGTTTCCCAGTGATATGCTATTCCAGGCTACCCTACAGCTAGGTGGTTACCCCCCTGCCTGAAGTGGTGTCACTGGAATTGCTTTGCAGCGACCTGCAGTAACAAACTGCTCTGGAGTACACTGTCTGCTGGGAAGGACACCTAGCAGCAGCAGCCCAAGCTACTGAGCTCTTTGTATCCCTCTTCTTCCAGGAGGATGCAGAGAGGCTCTACAAGGCTTGCCAACGCTATGACCTCCTCAACAAGTTCTACCAAGCTTCCAACCAGTGGCAGAAAGCCATGGCCACGGCTGAGGCTCACGACCGCGTTCACCTGCGCACCACCTACTACAACTACGCCAAGCACCTGGAGGCCACCGGGGAGCAGAGTCTTGCCCTCATCCAGTAAGCACCAGCCTCTGGCACCCAGAGCCTTGGTCTCCTTTGGAGACTAGAGGCAGGCTAAGGAGGATGTCTGATGATGACCAGGAGTAATGAATTGAAGTCTTTGCCTGGTTCTGGTGCTTGCTATCCCATGGAGTGAAAGCATTGTTGAAATGAACTTCCCAGCACCCTCCCAGGCTAAGCAAGCTTAGTGTCAGAAAGTTGAAGGGGTCTTGTTGGGGCCAGTAGTTGAACTCCACTAATCTCCTGTCCTGTCTTGTCTCTGGAAAACCAGTGCCCTCTTTTCCTTCCTTTTCCATGACAAAACCACCCAGGCACAACTGCCGTGGCCAAATTTACTCTGTACTTGGGTGCTTCTGGCACCTGGTCATCTTCTGTGGCTGATGAGCCCCTAGATGGGTTAAGGGAGATGATCACATTGCCTCCTCCATTCCAGGTGCCTTGGAGGACCACTGAACTTTTGAGTTCTGATGGTGCTGGCAGAGACTGCAGCTGCTCTTAGAGTGAACATAGTAAGAAGAGATGAAGCAGTGTTACCAGTCTTGTCACTCCATAGCTGTCAGACAACTTGAAATGGAATTTTTTCACACAGGCAGTGAGCTCCTCTGAGGGCAGTCATTTCACATCTGCTGTTGTCTTCTCTGCAGCTACGAGAAGTCAGACACGCACAGGTTTGAGGTCCCCCGGATGCTCTCTGATGACTTACAAGCCCTGGAGAACTACATCAACAAGATGAAAGACAAGTGAGTGCCATGCCTGCTCCATCTCCTGAGTGGGACTTCCAGGTCTGAAACATAGCTTCTGAAGAGAGCAGGGAAGGAGGAGCAGGAGTCCTCTCAGCCACAGATTCAACCCCTGCCTTATCCATCATGACCCTCCTACAGCAGTTCAGGATGATGCTCAGGAGCCACCACATTAGATACCTAGGCTGAATTCCCTTTACAGTGCAGACCTTTCATGTCACCCTGGAGTTGGGGCAAAACCTTGTCTACATTCTAACACGTGTATTGAGTCTTAAGATCTCCAGGAGTGAAGAGATGCAGCCTCTGGTAGTTGTTGTTACTGCAGTTGACTGTTGTTGCTTTTCTAGGAGCCTTTGGAAGTGGTGGGCCCAGTACCTGGAGAGCCAGGCAGACCTGGAGTCAGCACTGAGATACTATGCACTGGCTGAGGATTACTTTTCCCTAGTCCGTGTCCACTGCTTTCAGGGCAACATTCAGAAGGTAAAGCAGCCTGTGCCACTCTGCTCCCAGAGAATTCTCCTTCCTGGGCTGAGGATGGGCACAAAGTCAAGCTCTGGGCTTTCTTTTGCAGGCTGCTGAAATAGCAAATGAAACAGGGAACTGGGCAGCATCCTATCACCTGGCTCGGCAGTACGAGAGCCAGGACGCAATCCAGCAGGCTGTGCACTTCTACACCCGGGCCCAGGCCTTCAACAACGCCATCCGCCTGTGCAGGGTGGGTGAGAGGGGCCCGGGGGGGCAGGAGTCTGTCAGTCAGCAGCATAGGGAATGAAAGGGGAAGATGTTTGTGCCCATTCTCTCCTGGGAGACACTGCTTGCTCATGCATAGCCCACTGGGAAGCTTCGGTTGCTCTCTGCCTGCATCTTCTCCCAGAGGTGTGTCAGTGAAGGCTTGCTTGTTGTGGGAACCTGGAGGGAAAACAGCTCCAAGTTACTTGTGTTGGTGTAGGTGTCACACAGGGAGGGGGTGGAGGGGCTCGTATGTGTCAGGAGAAAGCTGTGGGCTTGCCAGAAGAGAGAATTAGGAAATCTGTTTCCTGCATACCTAGAGCCAAACTTTTGCTTTTGAACAGGAGAACAATTTAGATGATCAGCTGATGAACCTGGCTCTTCTGAGCTCTCCAGAGGACATGCTAGAGGCAGCCTGCTATTATGAGGAAAAGGGGGAGCAAATGGACAGAGCTGTCATGTTATACCACAAGGTAAATGTTAAACTGAAGCAGTTCCTGCAGCAGAGGAACATTCAATCAGCTGTAGTTTTCACTAGATGTACTGTTCTCTTCTCCTTTCTTCATGGTGGGCAATGCTTTATTGAGCCACTCTAGGATAACCTGTGAACTGATTCTGCAGTGCTTCTTCTAGTCTTTAAAGACTCCCATCTTGCAGGCAGGACATTTCTCCAAAGCCCTGGAGCTAGCCTTTGCCACAGAGCAGTTTGGGGCCCTGCAGCTAATTGCTGAAGACCTGGATGAGAACTCAGACCCAGCTCTGCTAGCTCGCTGCTCTGACTTCTTCACTGGACATGCTCAGTACGAGAAGGCAGTGGAGTTGCTGCTCACAGCCAAAAAGGTAAGCCCCAGCTTCCCTGCTCCCTCCCTGCACAGGTACAGAGGAGCACAACAAGTGTGTGCACCTCCCTTTGCTGGGAAACAGACATGCAGAGACATTGGGAAGGTTTAAAGGTTCCTCTCCCACCAGTGACTGATGGGGTGGCAGCCCCCTGGCTTGACTCTAGAAATGGATTCCTGCCAGTTGTAGACAGTGATTGATTGGGAAAGTAACAGAAGAATCATGCTAATCAATAACTGGCTCCTAGCCTGGTGCCACCAACAGCATTTTGGGGGTTTTTTTGATCATGGATTGGTTTACACAGCATCAGGCCTGCTGGCAACAGACAGGGTTCAGCTGTCTCAAAGGGGCTCCATGCTAGACCTGCTCTTTATGAGCAGAGGAGGACTGGTGGGAGATGGGGTGGTTGGAGACTGCCTTGGGCATGGTGATTCTGAAATGATCAAGTTTTTGATAGTTAGAGAAGTAAGGAGACAGCAGAACAGCTGCCTTAGAACTTGAGGAGGGCAGACTTTGGCCTATTTAAGAGACTAGTTGAGAGAGCCCCTTGGGGGGGGCAGTCCTGAGGGGCAAGAAGAAGACGACTCGGGAGGATTGCAAGGATTTTGTCAGGCTGTGCAGGGAGAAAATGAGGCAGGCCAAAGTCCAGCTAGAACTTAAATCTGGCCACTGCACTAAAAGGTAACAAACTGTTCTGCCAAATCCATCAGTGGCAGCAGGAGGAGGAGGGAGAGCTCCATCCCCCCCTTCATGGGGAGGAAACGTTGCTCATGTCTGCAGGATTTACCGTGAGTAACGTGCAGTGCCGTGGTAGTGTCTGCAACATCTCATTGCCTTCTCACTCCCCTTAGTACCAGGAAGCCCTGCAGCTCTGCCTGGAGCATAACCTGAGCATCACTGAGGAGATGGCTGAGAAGATGACAATCTCCAGGGACACCAAGGACCTCTCTGAGGAGTCCCGAAGAGAACTGCTGGAGCAGATTGCTGACTGCTGCATGAGGCAAGGCAGCTACCACATGGCAAGCAAGAAATACATGCAAGCAGGCAACAAGTTAAAGGTCAGTCTGGATAGGGAAGAAATAAAAGCAAGCTGAAGAGGCTGAGCTTGTTCCCTTCCTAAGATTACTGAAAGCAAGGGTGTTTTGAGAAGGAAATCTTGGACCAGACGTCATGCAGTAGACTTAACCACGTGAGGCTTCCCAGGCATCTTAGCATAGCTTCTGGTTTTGCATTCACAATGATATTCTCCCTTTTCCTCCACTGCTAGGCTATGAAGGCACTGCTGAAATCTGGAGACACCAAGAAGATCATTAACTTTGCAGTGCTTTCCAAAAAGAGAGAGATTTTCATCATGGCAGCCAACTATCTCCAGTCCCTGGATTGGCAGCAGAACCCAGAGATCATGAAGAACATCATTAGCTTCTATTCCAAAGGAATGGCCCTTGACCTGCTGGCAGGTTTCTATGATGCATGTGCTCAGGTACCTCCCCTTCTGTGACTGCTGCCACTGTTTGCCTTCTTAACTCTGGAGCAAGACATTAATCTCCTTTCTCCCCCCTCCCCCAGATAGAAATTGATGAGTATCAGAACTATGAGAAAGCACAAAGAGCACTGGCAGAAGCCTGTAAGTGCCTGGAAAAAGCAAAGACTAGAAACCCTCTGGAACAGGAAAGCAAACTGGCAGAGCTGCAAACCAAGATGAGTCTGATGAAGCGATTCATCCAAGCTCAGAGGTGAGCTGCATGGGAACTCATGGCAGATACCTCCTAGCAGAAGAGAAGTCTCACTGGTACCTGCAGTCTAGTAACTACTTGGCAGATTTGCTTCTAAAAGCTGCTGTTTTCTAGCAGAGAAACCATTTCCAGGCTGTTGCTACTGAAGATGAAAAGGTAACCTGAACTAGAAGCAGGAGTATTGCCTGGGGAAAGTGTAGCTTAGGGGATGAGGAAATGTAACAGTTAAAAACCCATCTCCCCTGCTCTTCGCATCACAGGCTGAAGGTTCAGTGGTGAGCATGATGGTGTTGGATGGACAGCTGCACTCAGTGAGGTCCTTTTCACCCACAGTGACTGTACCATTTGAAGCTGAATGCTCTCCCCAGACTGCTAACAGTTTCTCCTTTTGCTCTGGCCTAGAGTTTACCCAGAGGATCCCAAGGAAGCAGTTAGGCAGTGTGAGCTGCTCCTAGCTGAAGAGGGCACTGACAGTGCCGTGCGGCTTGGGGACATCCTGGGCTTCCTGCTGAGGCATTATGTGCAAGTGGAGGAGTTCCACATGGTGAGTGAAGGCTGGGACTCCTGAGAGGCTGCATTTTACACACACCAGTGCATTGGCACAGCATGGTTCTCTCATACAAGGCACCATTCCATACTAGAGGCTGCTTCACGAGAGCTACACTGCTCAGCAGGCTCTGGCAGGCCTCAGGAACTCTGTCATGGGACTGAGGAGGAAAAAGCAAGCTGACAGGACAGAGGGTGGTGGATTCTTCCCCAGTTAGTGGGTCTGGCTGGGGGCATGGCTCAGCAGTTGCACTGGGTTTCATTTGCCACCTGGCCAAAGAGAAAAAGCAAGCTTGCAAATTGCAGTCACTTGAGGAAGTGGTGATTCACTCTTCAGGGCAGAGGTGCCACAGAGCAGCACTTGGGCTCAGCTCTAACCTGCTTTATTAGCAACCAGAAGGAGGCCAAGTGCCAATTTCTCCAGCTTTGCTGGTTAACTTTATTTCAGTGTGTTTGCACAGTGCTTCATCCCTCAGGAGAATGTAAAAGCAGCCTCTGAGAGCCCTTTGCTAAACTGAAAGAAACACAAGTGACAGAAGTCTCTGTGTAAGGTCATCATGGGAGCCAAGGTTAACAACTCCTGGCTAAGCAACAGCACACTTGGGGACAGAGCTCCTGGCCAGAGGCTTTTATTTTGCTGGGACTCATAGATGCAGCACACACAAACACACACACACACACACCCCCCCCCTCTTACACCCTCTCCCTCCCTCTGTAACAGTGATCTCTGTGCATTACTTTAGGCTTACAAGTATCTGGAAGAGATGAAGACCAGAATTCCAGCCAGGAACCTGGGCTGCTATGTGACTCAGCAGACAGTTGAGGCAGTTCACCGAGGAGCAGGTGTTCCCCTCAGCCAAAGCCTGGTTGCAGAGCCAGTGTCCTACAACAGGATGGAGAACAAGGAGGTGGAGGAAGAAGTGGCTGAGGAAGTGGAAGACCCCTGACAACTTCCACTTAGCAAATGCAAAGTTGACTTTACTATTAGGTCACTTGTTCTGTCCTCACTGGGGGTTATCTGTCAGTCAGCACCTGGCAGGGACAAGGCTTTTTGGTTATTACCAAGACATTTACTCTTCCTGCTTGGGTGTACAAGCACCAGTACTGAAGTTAATGTATGATCCCAAACACTACCTACTCAGGTACTGTTCATATGTATATCCTGTCAGGAAGTGGATTTAGTACTTTAATAAACTGGAGGGGAAAGAAGAAACCACCAGGAATTGCAGAGAGTAATTTTGGGATGTTAGCTCTCCCTTAATAGAAACTTCTTCCTGGGTTGAGATTATACAAAAAGAAATCCTGCCTTGTTCCTCCATCAGCACAGCTCTAGCTCATGCTCTTGGGAGAGCATCCAGAGGAGCAGAAGCATTTGGTCAAGACCCTCAGGCACATGGTGTCATTTTGGGGGTTGGCCTGCAAGTCCCAGGAGTTGGACTTGATCCTTCTGGGTCCCTTCACACTCAGGGCTTTCTGTGGTTCTGTGATGTCCTCAGCAGTGTCATTCCCTACACCATGGCACCTTTTAAACAGCAGCCAGTAACCATTCCACCAAACACTGACTGCTACAAGACACAGAAACCTTGGTTAGGGCACGGCCTAGCCTTAGCCCTGGGCAGTAAGTGACCCTCTCCAGCCCTCCTGTTTTTCTGACAAGAAGGCTGCTATGAGATCTTCCCTGTATTTTTAGCAGAGCACTGAAAGCAGCCAAGGTTATAAATAGCTGGTGGGGGCTGGGGAGGTGTGGGGAGGATGGCAGCACTAGCCTACCTTCCTGCATCTGTACACGCCGTACCGGATGGCAGCAGCTCACTCAATTGGCCTCCACTACAAAGTCCAGATGTCAAGTCAGGTTCTCTGGCTTACAGCTCTGCACCCTTCCCCCTTCTTCCTCTTCTCCAGCCAGGTGACTGCTGAAGAGGCCCCAGTAGTGCCTACACACACACACACACACACATCCAGCTGGCAAGAGGCTGAGGTAAAGGTCATTTCTTTTAGCCTTCAGCTAGGAAGGGACAGTTTTGAGTTTCTCTTTCAGGTTCTCCATTAGGAGCAAGTTGTGCAAGGCCAGCCTCCTGCAGTCCCCATCTGGATCCTTCTCCACCACATCTGTAAGAGAAGCAGCCACTGTTAGTTGGTCCTTCAGCTAATACACCTCTTGTTTCACTGACCATCCTAGAACGGCCCCAAAACCAGCAAATGCAGCTGAGGCTGGGCCAGACACCAGCACCTGCAGGAATTGTGTTAGACTAGAAGGCAAAAGATGCACAAACTTCATCATCTTAAGCTGGATGAGTTTAGCTCAGGCCTGACTGTCACATGTCATAATGCTCAGTTCTTTCTTGTAGCAGAAAGAGATACTCAGGTGAGCAGAAACACTACAGAAACTCTGCCCTTGCCTTCCATGGGATAACCTCCACCCCACAACTCATACTTGTGCCCCTGTAACCCTTCTACAGCTGACCTCCTACTATGAATGCAGTTTGCCATTAGAAATCCACTTACTCTCAAGCCTGAAGTCTGCAGGAATTGGCAGAATTCAGAATCTAACCAAGAGCTCAGGGCTCCCTGCTGAAACCTGTGCTCACACTGCCTTCCAAACAGGAGAGGGAAAGAGGCAGGCCCTGAGTTTCAGGCTTCTGCTAACCCAGTAGGTTCTTTCACACTTCATGCACAGCATGTAAGAGAGAGAGCATGAAGCTGCCTCCAGCAGCTGTTATTCCAGGGGCCCTTAATGGGCCTACAAAGTCCCAGGCAGGATGCATGCAGGATGTCTGAGCAGGGGGAGCCTGGGAGAGCAGTGAGGCTGTGTGAGGATATCCTGTACGCACAGGCAGTGTGCTCAGGGCCCAGCACTGTCAGCCCAAACACATGACTCACTCCGAGGGAGCAGGGCTATTTATAGCCTCAGGGAGAGCTGTGTCCAAACTCCCCCTACAGAAGGCAAAAGGAGAGGTGGCTCCAAGGCAGATCAGAATAAGCTCAAAAGCTCAGACTGCTTTTGGCACCGTTTGTAAATTGCCACGAGCAAGGATCTTGAGCTGCTGCCCCTGGAAGGGAGGCACAGGGCAGCAGAGCATCACTGGGGACCTCACATAAACCAAACTTACCTATGCACAGCTCTCCAGCACTGGCAAGGGGAGGGGAATTCCCTCAGAGGCAGCTGCTGCTGACCAAAGGAACTGTTTCCTAGAAGTGTGTAGGTATTCCCTCCCTCCCCCAGGAAAGATCAGGCTGCTCCTGTCTGGCATGGCACTAAGGGCAGGGACAGACAAGTACAAGGTGGATCCCAGCCTCTCTCCCCAGCTGAAGCTTCCCAAAACATCTCCTAAGCAGACAGTACCATGACAGGGACTGAAGCAGTTTCTTCCACCACACTGCAAACACCTTCTAAGGGCTAACAGTTCTAGAAACACCCCAAAGGCTGAAGGGCAGCAACAGCCAGATTCACACAGTGATCCACTAACAAACTGGAGCAGTTTGTGGCTTCCTACTAAATGCCTCATGGTTAACATTTTCTAGCCCACTACTACTCCTTGTGCTTTAACCACAGCAGGAGAAAGGCAGAGGCTGCAAATCTAGTCTGGAAGAGTCATGAAGCAAGTGAGCTAGCTCAAAACCATGATTCAGTCACAAAACCATGTTTCTAGTGACTGACTTCACCTGCTGGAGCAGCAAGGAGGAGCCCAGTGCCTCCCTCTGACAGCTTTCTTACCAACAGGCTTACAGCAGAGCAAAGGCATAGCCCAAGAGGTTGTCATGTTGCAGGAAGCAGCTCAAGAAGCCCTTTGAAACTGCACTTAAATGGTTAGCTGACCAGATGTGGAGCCAAGTTGTGTTCTTGAAGGTTTCTGAATGGCTCCTACAACAATTTCCCCTTCTCTACTACACACACACACCCCTGTGATCTTGTCCTGCTCTCATTCCCACCAGGACCTACCATGCAAAAGCACTCCATGTAAAGAGATGGCTATTGCACTACAGAATCACAGAACAGCCCAGGTTAGGAGGGGCCTAACAGGATCAAGCCCAACTCCTATTTAGCCACAGGACAACCCCAAAGTCACCCCATGTGTCTAAAGGCATTGTCCAAGTGCTTCCTGAACTCCATGAGAGTTGGTGCCAGGGCTGCCTCCCTGGGGAGCCTGTTCCAATGCCCCACCACTCTCTGGGTAAAGAACTTCTTCCTAACATCCAGCTACCTACAGGTATAAAAAAAATGTTACTAGCTCTGTTGTCCTCCTCCTGCCAAAAATAACTCATGCAAACAGATTACACAGACCCTCATGCTGAAAATACATTTAGAACATTCCTGGAAAGGCTTTACTTGGTAATAACAGTGTTAACTGCAGAGACAAGCAGATTCCTCAGAGCACAGCATGTCATGGGAAAAGTCAAGCTTTGGGCCCCACAAGGCAGCTCTCTTCCTTTGCAAGGGCACAGAGCTGCACAACCTGCAAGGATCAGAGGCTGACTGTGTCACTGTCTCTTCCTGCCTGCTCCCTGGGGGAAGCCAACTCACCAAGAGCAAGAATGGTGAAGGAAACCAACCCAGGGAGTCCGGAGATCCCCTCAGAACACAGTGGAGGCTTCAGAGCTACAAGCACACAGCATTATTGCCTCTGGTACTTCCACACTGCAATACCCAAGCACCCATTTGTGCACTGCCAACCTGCCAGAAGGCACAGACACAGCTTATGTTGCTGGAGGGTGCACTGGGTGCAGCATGCAAAGTCATTTGCTGTCTTTCATAGGTTCTTTCCATCAGCAGCAGAAGTTAGGAGCCATGCTCCTCTTCCTCCTATCCTTAGCACTAATGAAGCCTGTCTGTCTGCTGCACACATTGTAACACAGGTCACACAAACCTTCTCTGTTCCTGCTGGTCAAAGGCACTGCCTGGATGCAACATGCAATACTTTCTGCACCTTCATGAGGTGGGGTGGTTGGACACTCAGAACAAGGGGGAACTCAATCCCAGCATGGTGGGGGTTGGAAGGGACCTCTGGGGATCATCTAGTCCAGGCCCTCTGCTAAAGCAGGGGCACCCACAGCAGCTTGCCCAGGGTCACCTCCAGCTGCCTTTGGAATCTCTCCACAGAAGGAGACTCCACAGCCTCTCTGGGCAGCCTGGGCCAGGGCTCCAATACCCTCACAGCAAAGTTGTCAACTTCTTGTCTACAAGAGCAAATTGCTGGCTCAAATCACCCATTTGGGGATCTTCTGGCTGGCCTGGACAGCCACACTTTGAAACACAGTACACACCTCTCAGCTCTTGCTTTAGCTACCTCAGGAAGATACCTGCCCAGCACACACTGTGGTCTGCTATCTGCCCACAGCTGACAAGCAAGGGATAAGCATACTTAGCAGGCAAATCTCTGCTGTACAACACCAGGCCATTACTTCTACCATGAAAGAGATGCTACATAGACTGCCCCATTCACCAGAAAACACTGATGTACATCACCACATCTTACCTCCCAGCCAGGACTGAGTCTCCAGCAGTTCTTCTGTCATGTCTTCCAGCAGAGGCGCTGGAGGGACGCTGAGGAGCACGGAGGAGACACAGGACAGCAGCCCCTGGCGCACGTACCTGGGGGAGAGACACTGAGCTGCTTAGAGCCTGCAGCTTCCTGTTCTGCAATCACCTCCTCACCCCAGGCTGTTCCAGCTTCAAATGTTTGTGGTTGTGATGACTTTTGCCATATTCCTCCTGATTAGGAGTGTCATCAAGCACCAGCTGGCACAGTGCCCCCATACAGAGCCTTGCCATGCTGTGCTGCAGTCCAGCATAAGTCAGAGTCCTGGACAGGTCTGAGAATAAAACAGAAACTGGATGTTTACAGCATAAAACGTTCATTTCTTTCCAGGGTTGAATGCTGGAATTGAATCTAAAGTTTCTTGAGTAGATGTAGATGGAACTAGCACATGGATAGTTGGGCAAGACATTTGTCCTGCTTCCTACAGGTAATGCCTGTGCCTCCACACCAGTCAAGCTCCTCTGCTGGTCTGACAATGCCTTAAGGAGATGTTCTTGCCACAGTGTTAGAAGAACACAAGGCTGGAGGACAGCCTAGAGCTAGTGCATGAAGTCATTGACCTTCTCAGACCTGAACAAAGACCAACCATGGCTGGAGACCAGCTCACAGCTGCCTTTAAAAATGGAAGCAACCCCAACTTACGAGTCCGTGTGGAAACGCAGAGCCCAGACAAACTCCAGCAGGGCCTTGCCCATGGCAGTGACTGCCTGCAAAACAGGAGCATCACAGAAGCACTCAATCCCTTCTCATTCACACTGCCCTGCAGAAATGGACCTTGCTTCCCTGCTGTGAAGATCAGTTAGCTAACTTTGTTTTACAGATGAGGAAACTTAGGCAGTCAAGTGAAACAAGGTGCCCAGCCTCCCACAGAAGGTGACTGCTTTTCCACTGGAAGCAGCTAAAGGTAGTTCAGGGATGTCTTGAATCCCCAGTTTCTTTTCTGTTTCTTTTTTTCCCAGCCCCTTTTGCAACTTCTCAGCACATGTGACTCAAACTTGCTCCCAGGCTGAAGTCTCTCCTCCTACCCTCAAGCTCATGCAGCCTTTCTTACCACAGTGTTGACAGCCAAGTACATCAGGACTGCTAAAGTGTGGACTAGTCTTCCAAGGACAAAGTGATCTTCCCCCAGGAGATCAAATGTTGTCAAAGGCCTGCAGGTACAAGACACACAGTCCTGTAGCAGCAAGAAGGCTGATCAAGACTTCACAGGCTAAGCCCAAGAGACCACAACCCCCTTCTCCTGAAGCTCTGTGCACAAGCCAGGCATCAGTCACTGGACTCCCACACAGCTTCTGGGCTTCAGGCTGCTGCTCTGAGGCAAGCAGAAGCAGCAGGAAGGTTCACTCTGGTAGCTGCCATGCCCACATCCCAAGGTGTTCCCACTCACCTGTCAAAGTGCTGAAGCAATGGAAAAAAGAAGTGCCCAGCAACAGAACTGAACTCATTGGGGCTGGGAGGCAGTTCCACCTGAGACTGACCCTGTCCAAGAGAAAAATGAAACCTAGACACAAGAGGTAGCAACCAATTCTTCCACTTCACTGGCCACTGTCAAAACTATGGATTCCTTGCAGCCATCCCACTGTCAGTCACTCCTTGCTTGCACACCTATGGCTACTAGCTCTCAGGCTTGATGGATTGCTTCCCACTTCAGATTCTCTCACACACCTTAACATCTCAGCACAATGTAGCTCAGGATTCCTAGGTTAGATACAAGAAACAAGGGGTAAAGGAGTTTTGGAAAGAACATTCTCCAGGATGAACCCCAGGGGAGTTCTGGCCACTAGGAAACTGGCTTCAGTTTCTCTCCCTGAAAACCAGGAAGGCTGACACAACCCAGGCCAGAGGCAGCTAGCCTGGTAAGTATGGTTGAGATGGCTCTGGGATCTGTGAGGTGCAGCCACAGCTCCCTGCAGTGGCCAGACAAGCTCAGAACAAGAACAGAGCACAGCTATCCCTCAATGAGTTCAATGTTTTATCATTTCCCTGCCAGGAGAGGCCTACAGGAGTTGGTAGCTGGATTACTTTGCTCTGAAAGATTCAGCCAGAGACCAAGATAGATTTATATTTAAGTTCCACAGTCCTTCCTCTGGCCTGGCCTTAATTTCACAGGTATTTTACTCTTTCTGGATGGAACTACAGCAACTCCTAGCACCCCTATTTTTGCTGGATTGACATCAGTTTGTTTCTGCCCTGCTGGCCCTTACCGTAGCAAACCTCCGAGTCTTGCTTTTGATCCTCTCATCAACAATTCTCCTCCAGTCCTTAGAGCTCTCACTTCCAGGAGGAAGAAGCTGGATAGAAGGTTTTTGGGCACCAGAATGTTTGGTCTTCCCATGGGATTTGGGACAGGACAGCTCCTGAGCTGCCAAAACTAACACCTGGATGAAAAAGAGGTGAGTTCTTTTAAAAAGGGGTAAATCCCTGGAGTGGGGAACAACAAGAGAGTTACCTGCACCCAAACTGATAGGAACAGCAATGCAGAAAGGCACAGCAGCTTTAGAATGAAGGTAACCAACTCCCAACCAACCAACTGTCCTGGAGGTACTGACCAAGCACTTGGTTCCTTAGCCCTGAAACAGAACAGTGCTTCCTTCTTTCCAGTAAGGGAAATGATGCAGTCATAGGCAGATTGCTGCCTGTCAGAAAGGGAAGATCCAGCAGCCAGAACATGTCAGGAAGCAGAGGCTTCTCCTGGGCAAATGCCCATCGTGTGTCTCCCCTTCTGCAGGGAAGGATCACTGACTGACGTGTGGCAGCTACGAACCAGAGGGAAAGGCCAGGCACAAATGCCAAGGGAAGAGGATGGCCATGTCTCTGCCTCCTCCTCTGAGGAACAAAAGGAAACCCCAATGTGTCTGAAGGAAACAGCCCTGGTGCAGCAAAGAGAGCAGGAGACTGGGGAGTGAAGAGAAGAGCACTCACATCGAGAATGTCCATGCGCTGCCGAAGGCTGTAGTTCAGGGAGTAGAACTGGGATGTCAAGTACTGTGCCACCTGTGCAGGCAAAGCAAGGCACACTCAGCACAGCCCCAGGATGGGAAAGGCCTTCCCACTCCTTCCAAAAGCACTCCATTTGGGGAGGAGTCCTGCTTCCTGTTAGCTAACAAGCCTTCAAGAGAAGGGAAAAGGCAAACTGGACAAATAGGTGACATTCAGACACTTGCAGTTCTAGATTCCTTCAAAGGAAGCAAATGACAAACAGGACTAGGCCATTTCTCTCTCTCTCTCCTATGCAGAGGTACCCAAGCAGCTGCCATGGCAGCTCTGGCACTTCAAAGACCTTACTGTGGCCTTTCAGTGCTTAAAGGGAACTTACGAGATGGAGAGAGGCCTTTTACCAGGGTCTGTACTGACAGGATGAGGGATAACAGTTTTAAACTGGCAGAGAATAGATCTGGATTGGACATAAGGAAGAAATTATTTACTGTGATGGTGTAAGATACTGGAACAGGCTGCCCTGAGAAGTTCTGGCTGTTCCACCACTGGAAGCATACAAGGTCAGCTTGGACAGGGTTTTGAGCAACTTACTCTAATGAAAGATGCCCCTGTCCATGGCAGAGAAGGTTGGCAGTAGATGATCTTGGAAGGTTCTTCCAACCTAAACCATTCTATGATTAAAATCACAAGGCTTCTGGACAAGCCTTTTGTGCCTCACCTTCCTTCTATATGAAATAAATCTCCCCTTCAGTGCACTCATACTAACAGCCTCCAAAGTTCTTCCAGTCCATTACAGCCCTGACAGTTTCCCCTTTCCTGTTGTTCCAGTCACCCACTGCAGGTTCTTCAGTACCTAGCCCCTCTCTGCATACATGCTGTCAGACATCAACCAGTTATTCTAGCACATTCTGACAGCTGCTTCTCTCAAGCTAGCAAGAGACTTCAAGAGCTGCTTACACTTTTGCTTGTGCCTCAGTTGGAAGAAGGAAAGCAGTACAAGAGACTCACAGGTACTGGGTCTGTGGTTAAAACAGCTACTTGAGCTCTCTGGCGAAGCTCCACGAAGCCTTCAACACAGGTCTTCTCCTCCAGATGCAGTAAGATTTTGGCCAGCTCCACACTAACCTGCTCAAAAGACAAAAGGAATGAAACCCCTGCAGGTGTTTTCTTCTCCTCACAGGATGTGCATACCATTTCTACTATTTAAGCAAAGAATGAAAGCATGGAACCCAGGCAATGCCCATGAATTAGGAGGGAGAGAGAGCACATGAAGCTACTTGCCACCAAGAGAGGTTTCTCTCTCAAACCCCTGTGCCAGTTTCTCTGTCCACATTCACTTGGGCTTTCTGCACAAGAGGTGGCCTCGTGACACAGGAGAACTCTGTCACTAGAACTGATGGCTTAAAAGGTGTCACACCCAAAGCCCATCCAGCTCACTGTCTGACAAGCAGCACAGCTTGTGCACTGTTTACCAGACTACACTCAAGCCCTTTCCCAGCTGGCAGAGGCCTGTATCTCTGCCACCTTCAAGTGCTTCAAGTGGTGAAGAGGGAGCACAAGCAAATGGGGAAGGTTCATTTGGATTTAGATCCCTTTTTGTTGGGGAACAACAACTCCAATTCAGTTCAAAAGCAGTTAAAACCCAAAATGAAAATCAACTGCTCTGTGGAATTTGTGGGTACTCAGACTGCATTTCTAATGGTTTTTCTCCAGCCAGCACAAAGCATGGAGCTTCTCTGCTTCCTCAAGTCACTGCAAGCTCTACTTGCAATGCATTTCATTTTCAGCTCTGGAGCTCCTAGGTGCCAGCACCTTTGCTCCCCTCTGCTCTGTAGCCTTACCTCCAAAGCAGCTATTTCCTTCTACTTCCCTTCCCCAGTTGAAAGCTTTAAATCCAGTTCCACATTAGCCTGGCCTGCTGCTCTGTTGGCATGTTTAGCCCACATGACAGGGGATAATCCTGCCTTACAGCCCTCTGGGAACCCAGCTCCCACTACTTCACCTCTCTTGTTGCTGTTGGATTCTTTCGAATCAAGTTCTCAAGAGCCTTCACTGTAGCTTCCCACCTGTCCACATCTTCACATCCTGTCAGGACTGCAGGCAATCAAAAAGGACAAACAAAAGCTGTTAAGAGAATGGTTATGCTTGGGTCTCTAAGCCCAACTTCCTTCTGCCAATAATTTGTCTTGCAATAAGCAGATATCACTGACCCAGCACACAAACAGCATTAGGAAGAAAAGTCAAATGACTCCAAATAGAAGTTTCAGACTTGGAGCCCAGGTGACTGAAATCCTACAGCTTCTTGAGAGTAGCTCAGAAAAAACTAAGCCTACCCAGAGAGCACTCTCCCAGTACCAGTAAGAAACAGCTAAAGCCTCAGCCCTACATCTCCTACCTTCAATACAATCCCTGATATACACAGGAGCCTTGGCCTTCAGCTCTGTGTCCTCTGACATGTCAAAAGGGATGAGGTCATCATCACTGCAGAAGAAAGGAAGGCAGGAGTTAGTCCATGGGGTACAGATGCTCTTCCTTTCCCCAGCTGTACACATACAAGAGAGAATCAACAAATAGACTGTCATAACACCATCACTCTTGCAGCAGCCAGCAGCACTGCTGAAGCCCAGCCTGAAAGGGTTCCTCAGGAAGCTCTATATGCTCTTGCTCCATACCTGTCAAGCTCAGCATCTGACTCCTCATCTGGCATCACAGGGGCTGCTGGAGCTGATTTCTGGTTACCTTCCAGCACCAATGGCAGTGAAGCATCCTTCTCATTCCTGCTGGGAGGAACAAGTATTAAACCCAACAAAGTCACAACCCAAACTACCCACACCACCACCCCTCACTGCCTAACCACAATGGCAGGTAATGATTTCTGCTGCAGCCTCCCACCTAGCTTGGCCTACACAAGAAACAGTCCTGGGATGAAGGAGAATGGGGTGAGGGGAGAAGAGAAGCAGAATCTCTGAACAGAAGAGAGCAATGAGCAACAAAAATTAAGCTAGCTAAGTTGCTGTGATCCCCCTGCACTAACCTGTGCCTAGGGCTGCTAAGACTCATCTGTGATCACTGAATCACGTTGGTCTGCACCATGTTTGAAGCTATGACACTGAACACATGGGGAGGAATTATCTCTAACCATGGCTAGTGGGATGAATACAATCATGGAGAATTCTTTTCTTCTGCCTCTGTCCCTATTTCTGTGGCCTTTGCATGTCCTTTCACCTCTCTGCCTCTCAAATGCTGTCTGCTGATTATGCCTTTAAAATGGGAGCAATAAACCTTCTGTATTTCACTGCAGTGCTGGGCAGTGTCATTTGCTACTAACATGAAGTGCTCTGTTTGTTCAGCTGCTGCTAAAACTTCAGTGCTTCAGAGAGCCTCAGCAGATGCTGTGGAAGTTTGGGCACCACAGAACCAGTCTCTGGACTAGCAGATGGGTCTATTTGAATCACAAATTTGACATAACTGCACTGTAAGAATAAAGTGTATTCTGATGCTTAAGAGTATGTAAGACATCTTGAACACTGTACACAGTTCTAGTCTGACACCCAACAAAAAGCATGGAGGAGAGCAAAAAGATGGCATGGCCATGAACAGAAACATCTTACTCATCATCTGGAAGGCTGGAGACAACACAGAATGGTGGAGTCTGCACCAGAAGAGACTTCAATTCTCTTACTTCACCATCTTCTTCATACTAGACATTTAGAGTAACTGTTATACACTCTATTTGATTGCAAACACACCCAGCATCCAACATTTGACCTTTCTGCTGTCTGCAAACAAGGACTGACTGCTGAGCAGATGAACCCACACAAACCCCACTTATTTCAGCCCCTGTGCTGCCAGCAGTAAATGTATTTATGCTGTAGAGCGACCTGTGCCATGTGGAACCTCTCTCCCTATATTAACAGCAGCACCTGAGCAGACCTCACCTGAAGGTTATTTACAACCCTTAAAACCTTTATTCAGTGGCAATATGACAGGAGGGAGGATGCAGCCTTTTAAAGGATTCATGGGATGCAATCACACAGTTCCTATAAACTTTCCTGGAAGCAGCAGAACATCCATTCCCAGAGCAGTCCTGAATATCCCACCTCAGAGCAGGCCTTCCCCCCATGGCAGGGACCAAATATTCCCTGCTGGTTAGGTTTAAAGTTCCCTCTCAATGCCCACAGGTCAGATTCCAGTTCCCTCACACACATGCTCATCCTCTTATCCCCAGTTTGCCAGCAGCTTACACTCTCCAGCTCAGCCTCACTCTCAGCCTCCTGACTCTTTCCAGCTGGGTTTTTGTGAACAGACAGCCTCTCCTTTTGAAAATGTTGATGCCTCTGCTTATTCCCAGACAAATCAGTGGTAACACTTGCTACAATGCCCTGGATCATCTGGCTGAGAACTTTTATTTCCTCTAAGCCCTAGATTTGATGCCAAGCTTCACCTGGAACTTGAGGACAGGCCCATCAGTGTTTATTTTGGAGCTAATGCTCTCTGCCACGATCATTCCCAGACGCCTTAGCTGTGGCAGGCTGCTGTCCAAGTGGCACTTCACACCCTCCATCATGCTGGTGAGAAGCTCTGGAAAACCAAAACCAAACCAAACAAACCCCAAACAGTGCTTGAAACAGACAGAAGCAAAGCCCCACCTTTCTGCTGGCTCCCTGAGAGGGCAGATTTAGCCTCTCAGCACTCAACAATGGTTAGAAAGAAGGGCTGATGTAACTGCAACTTCTCTCCCTCCACAAAAGCCTCATGCTCAGAGAAATAACTGGACACTGGACAGAAAGTTTTCTTATTGCAACAGAAACAGGCATTTTAGAGCAGGATCCCACTGTGCTGTGCACTGTATGACTACAGAATAGACAGTCCTTGCCAGTAACTCACTAGCCCTACTCCCCTCTCACTGGGGGGAGCAGAATAACATGGAGGAGTGCACATGGAGAGCCAGAGAACAAGCAGGCAGCTTTTGATCCTGATGAACTTTCCCCTGTCCCCTCTGGAGCCCTGCTCATGCCCTAACAGTAAGTCTATAAACTGCACATCACACCATTCCTCCAACCAGTCCCAGAGCCATTCCTTGCTTCCCTGTGACAAAACCTAAGGGATCCTAAACCTTAGATCAAAGACTTGCTTCTCCAATTTCATAACTTACAGCTAGGCACTTGGAGTGATGTCAGTGCTAAAGGAAAAGAGGATTCCAGCTGCAATCTTCTGTTTGCCAAGCTGAAGATGGACCAGCTTTGTTTCTCCATAGATCCAAACAAAATGTTTCTCTACTCACAGTCAGACCTTTCCTTAAAGAAATCTGAGCCCTGCTTCTCCCACTGCCTCACCTTGTCTGCAGCTCTCAATCTCAGACTCCTTCAGGTGGGAGAGGCAGATGAGAATGGCCTTGCTAATATACTGCTGCTGCTCAGGTGGAGAGTGTTTCACTGCACTGCTGCTGCCCCAGGTCTCCAACAGTTCCTGCAGCACCTGAATTAGAGAACTCAAGTTGGCTTCAACTGTGTCTTCTCTCCACATAAGTCACCTTCTTTTGGAAGTCCCAAACAAACTGTGTTTGACCAACTGAGAACTCCACCCCACCTTTTAGTATCTTTTTAGATTGTTTAAGATATTTTAATATAGTTAATATACTCTAAAACGTCATGGGGTTTTAATTTAGAAGGGATAAATGTGTTCAATTTCTTCTAAGTAAATATTACCTGCAAAACAATACCTGTTCCTGACAAAAACAATACAGGATATGCTTTTAAGGTCTTTAGGCCAATCTGATAAAGCTGCCAGTACTTCCAGATCATTTTAGAATGTGTTAGCCAGTCAAAAAGACAACAATTGGACAAAACAGTACAATCTCCAGAAATACAAACTTCCTAGAAGTTCTATCACACTGCTGACTTGGAGAGGGGAAATATCTGCACCTCCACTGAGGAGAAGGGAGATGAGAGAGATTCTGAAGCACCAATCATTTGACATACAGACAAGTCTCCAAGCTCAAGCAACTACATCCCTTGCTGCCATCTGCCTAGCCACACCAATAGGGGTTGCCAGAAGAAGTCAAGAAGGTTAGAGGGCATAGGACATCTATCAGAATCCAGACCTCAGTAGTTTTGCTGCCTGGAAGACAATTTACCAATTAAATATGAAAAACTACCAGCAGCAGCAGTGCAAAAAGTCTTCTGGGAAACCACAACTTACTTGTGATATGGGTAGGGCTTCCCTCACTCTGTTGAACAGTAGAGTCTTAGAGAAGCACAAAACTGTGCCACTCCACAGACACACACACAGACACAGCAGGATTGTTTCCACCCAACAGTGCCCCTTAAGCTTACTCTGATCAGCAAGGGACGCCGAAGGCCATCCAGGGACAGGTAGCCCAAGAGGTTCTGCAGCACTGCAGTCTGCAAGGGAAACCACAAGCCTTGCTTTAACTGGCAATAGAGCTGTTATCCAGCAGTGACAGGTGGCTATTTCTAGTATGTTAAGGATTTTATTCTAAGGGACTGGTTGACAGCATTCAGAGAGAGAAGAGAAAGCAAATGTGAAACAGCAGCCAGATGAACACATGCAGCTGCTGATGAAATGTATAGGAAAACTGGATGGGAATACAAGTACAGACCCTGATCAGCATAGTCCCAGGCAAACCTGGCACACAAAAGTCTAGAGAACATCCCTCACAACATCACAAGCCACAGAACACTTCCTAACACCTTGTGACAAACTTGGGTGCACAGGAGAAAGAAGAATCCCAGTCCTTGTCTCATCTCTTCAATCTAATTCTTATCCCCAGGGGAGGGTCATGGCTTCTTTAGTCTCTTCTTTCAGATTCTAAATTAACTAGATCTCTCCAGAACACTGAAATGATGTGCAAATAAGCACCTGGTTCCAGAAAAAGAGTACAACAATTCTGCTAATCACCACCAGCCCTGAGACAGCAGCTGAATCTCATGATTTCAAAGGGACTCTTCACCACTCTCTCTTCATTACATTCAGCTGAGGAGATGCAAATGAACAGCTGCACAGCTCAAGTACAGTTGGAGAGACCAAGGGCTGATTCCAGAATGAAGAGTTCAACCTTACATGAGAAGACCTGGAGCTCAGCTAAAAACCACAGTGGCACTTGGGGAAAAACAAGGATTACCCTGGCACTGCTGAACACTGAGTCCTTACCGAGTGGCCATACTGCAGGAGCAGCATCTTCTGGGTCACCACAAACTGAGCTTTCTTGTTTTTCACAACCAGGTTCCCCAGCAACCTAGACAAGACATCTGCCCTAGCGAGACAGGTCAACAGGAAAACGTTAGGAATCCAGGTAATTATCCCCGTGCTGCTACCAGTCATAGGAAATCCTACCAGCAGCTATTTGCAACAAAGTCTCTAAACTCTAAGGGGGACTCAGCAATTGCAAATTTCACTTGTTTTCCCATTGCGTGTCACCACACAGTTGCAACAAAGTCTCTAAACGCTAAGGGGGAGTCAGCAATTGCAAATTTCACTTGTTTCCCCACTTCATGTTAAGAGACAGCTCTCCACTGAGCAGTGCAGGTTCTGCCTGAGAGGGAACAATCAACCACCTTCACCCCTAGAGCCTCTCAGAAAACAGCACTTTCAGAAGCACCTCCACACAACCCCCCAGCATCTTTTAGAAACTGATTCTGCAAGTGTTTGTGAAGAAATTCCAGCCCTTGCTCTGGATCAGGGAGGGAAGCAGAGCTCTTACCCCGGTGCTCTCTGCAGGAAGCCAAGGACCACTGCTTCCATCCAGCGCTCCGGCACGCATTCGAGCAAGCGCCAGCACATCCTCTGCCAGATGCAGTCTGACTTGGTGAGGTCTGCCAGGCGAGGCACCAAAACACTCAGAATCTCCTCTGCAGGGGAAGAGAAGAGAGGGAAATACATCACAAGTGGAGCAGTGGTACTTCAGCCTACAAATATCAAGACCTTTCCATGATGAAGAAGTGCAATGTCCAGTTTGCAGTTCCAAATTGCTCCTGGGACAAGAACTAACCTAAGCAGCTTAAGGAACTTGCATGTATTCCTCATCACAGTACACAGCTAGAAAAATCTTTCCTCTTCTTCCCCAGCCCTTTTAACTACTTCTGCATTCAGTGGCTTCAAAGTCCTAAGCAAAGCCAGACTGAAGCTACTCACACAAGAAGGCAGTGGTTTATACTGGTATTGAGAAGGCACCTTCAGACCACAGGATGAAAAAGTAGAGTTACACCCCAAATGGCAGGATAAGAAAGCTAACAGCCTCATCAATTTTTGAGATGAGAGCAGATCACTATCACATGAGCTCACAGAAAAGCATTAACAACTATCAGATATGTAGCTGAGTAGCCTCAGAAAGCAGTCTGTACAATCCAACTCATAAAACCTCCAAAGTACTCCTTGGTCAGTCTCACACTCCCTCTGTTGATCAGCATCTTCAGAGTCATCCCTCTGTACTAAGTAAGAGACCTCCCTCCTCCCCAAAGAGAACTGTAAAACACTCACTTTGTCTTCCATGAACACACACCTTCCCCAGGACATGAGAAACAAAAGAGATTGAGCAATCTAAGCCACCTAGAATAAAATGGACACAAGTTTAACCAGCATCCTCCAAAAACCTTCAGGAAGTACATACAATTCTTCAACTACTGAAGCCTGAAAACACAGATTAACTTCATCTCTTCTTCTCTCCAGGCACAAAGCAGCACCCACTATAACTTACACACAGCAAGAATCAGAAGACTACAGTAGCTCAGTCCTGCTTTAACCCAATGGTAACAAAGCCACAGGGTTATTCAGTACCATTTAAATCTTCCATACAATTCCTTCAGCACTGACCAAGGGACCACAATTAAGCTTTGGCAACAGATGACACTATTTAACTGCTTGTAGGACTGTAGTTTTCTGTGGAACTTTAAAAAGCCTTGGCCACCTTCTTCATTCCTAGCATCTTATGCTTTTAAGCACAACAAACTTCAGCCTGAAGGATAAAACACGAGGCTCTGCAATACCCATTATCTGCATTTCAACTCTAGCCAAGGGAGGCCATGTACAAAAGGCCTCTTCAAAAGAGCTGTCTTTACAGCAGTCCTCCTGCTGTCTTACCTCTTAGGGAACAGGAGATCTTTTGCAGCACCTGGATAACTTCACCACCCAAGAGAGAAAAGTAGTTCTGTGGGAAGAATACTGGTGGGTGTTTCCCTTGGAGATTGTTGCTGACATGATCAGGCAAACACACAATTCTGTTCAGCAAGGCCTCCTGCAGCTCAGGTGAGCCAGCCTGTGCTTGCTGCTGACAGACCTCCCACAGCAGGGCTGAAATCCGTCCTTCCTGCAGGAACTGTTCCAGGACATCCACCACCTCCTTCAGATGAAGGTTAGGACTGGAAGAAAGGAACTGTAATAAGTCCCTGCCTCTGTTGGCCTCACCCCTACAACAGTGCTGCTCGATCACACAGAATTTTAACCACAAATTAACATCAAAGTGTATTTAATCTCTTTGTATCTCTACAGTTTCCTCAGCTCCTAACGTTCCAGGACATGCAATAAGCATAGCTGAAGGTAGTTTTGTGAGATGTACGAGAAGCGTCAGTGCTACACGTGGGAGTCTGAAGCGATGGGATTCAGGGGGCTCGAGGGCAGAGCAAGGCCACGCTCACTCTCATCTCCATGTCCCCGTTATGCTACAGCTGAGGCACCTTCAGACATCCTGCCTTCTGCTCTCTGAGACGAAGCCGGAGGAGGACGAGCCCCTGCCAGCTCTCCAGGCAGCGGCGTCGCTTTCACCCACCTCTACCCGCCTCCCACCGGGGCGCAGACCTCCGGAGCCCGGCAGTGCCCGCGGCTGCCAGCCGCCCGCACGCAGCTACCCTAGCCGGACTGACCCTGGGGAGGCGAGGGCTTCCAGCAGGACGCAGAGGGCGAGCCCGGGTGGGCCCTGCAGGAAGAAGCTCTGCCACACGCTCTGGGGCCGCGCCGCGCGGGGCGCCCGCGCCAGGCTCCGCAGGAAGGTTCCGAAGAGCGCCCGCTCCCGCTCTCCAAGGGCTGCCGCGTCCCCTCCCGCCGCCGCCAGAGCGGCCTGCACCGTGCTCAGCGCCGCCGCCACCGCTTCCTCCTCGCCACCCCGCTCCAGCGCCGCCACCGCCTCCCGCAAGGCGCACTCCATCGCTGCCGCCATGACACCAGGGGCGCGAGACAACCCCCACGCTCCCGCCCAGCCACAGCGGCGGCCAACCCCGCTCCCGGGCGCCCCTAGCGGCGGCCAATCAGGAGCAGCTGCCTCGCCGTAACGCCGGGAGAAAGCACCACCCACTCCACCCTTAAAGGGCCAGGCATCCACGGCGCCAGCACCCCCTCCAGAGGTCCGGCTGCGCCGCCCCGCTAGGGATAGGGGCAGCGCCGGTTTCACTCCAGACACCCTCACAGGGAAAGCGACGGAGCTGCCGCGCAGAGCTGGGACCCGGCGAAGGGAGCGAGGCAGGCCAGCAGTTCTCAACCCTACTGCTTTATTCAACAGTCCTACACAAGTACAAACACAACAAGGCCCAAAAGGCTACAAAGTGATACAAAACAAAACAAAAATCTGTATAGTATTGACTGTACAACAGGTGGTCAATTCTTTGCCTTTCCCCAGGTAAGGCAGTGGCCTCCAGCCTCCCTCTCTGCCTGGCGGTTTCCAGGGGGCTGACGCTCAGTCGCTCATTTGAGACTCGCAGAAGCACTCACACCGTTTCACTGGGGGGTTGTGTAGGAAGTTTTTACCAAAACCCTTTAAGAAAAGGTGAAAGAAATCACTTGTGGGGACAGCTACAGACCAGTTCTTAACATTTCTGGCTTCTTTTCTACAATATTGTGCTCAGTGGCTGGACTGTTGTTTCTGTGGTGATCACTGGAATATGCATTACAGAAGAGCCTTAAGCTGCAGGAAGAGCTCACTCTACAGAAACAAATAATCTGTTAGGGACTTGGAGTAAAGCGACAGATTGGGTACTCTCAGGCAGACAGGGAGTTTAGCCTGCTCTGAAAAATTCTGTGCTGGCACCCAGAGATCAGGTTAAATGCCTCCCTGTCTCACTACACAGGGTTTGTGAGATAGCTCGAGGTACACATGCTCGTCTGTACAGCGTGCGAAGCGCTTAAGAGATCACCAAGCAGCAGCCTGCTAACTGGAGAAAGAGGTTGCAACATCTTTCCTTCTGTTTAGCTGGAAAAGATGCTTCTGCAGCCTCTAAAATAAAAGCCATTTACAAAGAATTTCAATTCAATGCCAGGAAACTAGAAGCCCCACAGCAAAGGCTACCTACTGACTGGGAACTGCTGCTCTCTCCTCTTTAGGTTGCCTTCACTGTCAGGATTATCTCTCTCTCTCTCTCCTCCTCACCCAGACCCATTAAAAAAAAAAGTTACAATATTTAGTCTGATGGGATTTAAGTTAAAAAATAAAAAGCTGTCCAGTCTTTTTGCTTTATCGTGAGGAGTTGGAGCTGGAGCGGCTGCGATGGCGCCTTCGGCCTGGAGATCTGGATCTTGACCTCCGGCGTACAGGGGATCTGCGCCGAGGAGACCGGGACCTGACAGAGAAGAAGATGAAAGTTTTTATTAGGGCAATAGGTTCCAGTCACTTGTCAGCTCACCTACCAACTCTGCAAAACCACTTCCCATTCTCTTTCAAATCTTCCCCTCAGGCAGCATGATGGAAGAGTCGCTGTGGAACACAGCGATTCAAGGCAATTCAAACTGGCTACGTAGCAGGAATATTCTGGCTACTCTCCTTCTGCTACAGGAAGCTGAAGGAATGATTAAGATCCAGAGAACAGACACGAATCTTGTCTTCTTCCTCAAGCAAAACAAGCTCATATTCATTCTGCATCAGATTCTCCTTCACCTGAAAGGTCACAGCTTTAACCCCTGAAATACAATGGTAACTCAGGGGAAGGATTTACATCAGCCCTTTCAAATCACAGGGACAGTTCCTAGAGAACATCTAACTCTAAACAAATCATTCAGCTTCAAGCTTTTCTGTTCTACAATCAATCTATACAGCCACCAGTACAACACCACCAAGGTGCCAGGCACAGAATATTAATGGTGCCTAAACAGGATCATAAAAATTAGACTAGGGAAAAAAACAAACAATAAGGAGGGAACACCAAATCCAGCATCTGCCAGACCTCAATAAAAACCATCTTTAAAGGTGGACCAACAGGCAGTGGATCTTGTGCCATGTTAACTAGTTCTCATTTTTAAACCCATAGTTGTTAGCTGTTCAGCAACCAAGTGGCTTTAACAGGAGCTGCTTTTACTAGTGAGAAGAGTTTAAGCAGATTTCCAAGACAGAAGAGCTCACACCTACACACTGAGGAAGACTCTGACAGACTTAACTGTCTGACCATGTTCAGGCAGCCCAAGTCGTTCAACGGGCACATGCACAACGGGTTGCACCTTGGGCTCAGTGTACTCTGCTCACCTGATGCAGGAGGACTGCTTTTTGGTCAGATGCCTATTCACAGAGGTAAGGGAGGGAGGTGCAAGGGCTCCAGAAAAGCAATTGGCTGGAGCTGGATGCCAAAAGCATTCTGCTAGCCTGAAGTCTATTCCCACTTCCCCTCAAAGCATTGATGCAGAAGGGACTCCAGGAAACAGGCTGGAAAGCATCTGTCACTCCTGAGAGACTGCATTCAGGGTGCAGACCAGAGCAGGTCACCCAGGTGCTAAGGAGTTAACAAGTATAATCCAGGTACAACTGATGCCCAAAAAGTGATATTGTCATCTGGAAGGGAAAGTCAAGTCTACTGGAATGAAACTGTCCCCATGCCAAGAACATGTTGCACTGAGGAAATACAAATCATCACAGCTCTCACCTTCTCCTCATGCGAGGGGGTGACCTGCGCCACATCGGTGGTGGTGGCAGCATCCTTCTGGGTGGGCTGAAACGTCTGGGAGGTGGCCTAGGTCGTGGAGCCAGCACAGCTGTGGCAGTGATCTCCTGCCCATCAATCTGGCCTTTTTAAGGAATCACAGGAACAGGAAGAAGTAAGTATTTTCCAACACATCACGTTACTGCAACTCACAGCTTTGTCACAAGCAACTGAAGTGTGAGTCAGGCTAAAAGCCTACAGTGCTATTTCCACCACCCACTGAGGGGTTATTTTAACCAAGTCCACATACATACTAGACTTCTCAATCTACTATCCCATAAAATTGCAGTTCACATGTTAACTAGGAAAGATTTTCACAGAAATGTAAGGAATCTTATTACTGTTTGTCTGGAAAAATCAAAATCAGTTCACCACAGGCTTCCCCATCACCTCCAACTCATTTTCAGATTAATCTCATCTACTCCAAAGCTTTTCAAAGACACCCAGCAACCCTGCAGCATTTGATTCCTACCTCCATCCATGTGTTTCAGGGCTTTCTCAGCATCATCTGGGTTCTCAAACTCTACGTAAGCATAGCCTTTAGAAAGGTGTGGATTTAGCCTGTCAACTGGCATATCAATCATTTTAATCTTTCCATAAGTGGAAAAAATTTCCATGATGTGATCCTGCAAAGAAAGAGTCAAGTCTTAAGGACACAGACCACACTGACTAACCAGGTCTGGCTGGTGCACAGCAGTAAATCCAAGCTGCACACAGCTCTAGGTTAGCTTTCTGTCTACAACACTATCAGGAAGAGGCACATTTCACTGGCCAGACGTGGAAAGTATTTCTACTGCTTTTCTACTGTTGTCTAAGCAGTTCCTCCTTGGATTGTTCCAAACCTTCAGTTCTTGCAGCATTACTGCTGGCTACAGTCAATACTGGCTACAAAACCACAAGGGTAAAGATCCTCTTGGGGACCTGAGAAGGGAACTTACGCACTCAGCTGAAAACTTAGTATTTTTTTAAAACATCACCTTTGCAGCATCTTAAACCTCTTGCTTCTCAAGACCTTTAAACTATATTTTAGCAAAGACAACTCAAACTAGGCCAGCTCCCTTCAGGTCCTTCATCAAGAGCCTCCAGATGACCCTAATGCCTCCAAGGTAATTTCAACTATCATCCCAACTTCTACAGTTTTCTTCCTAGTAAGGCAGGATACTATGTCTGGAACACTGACAAAGCAGACAGACCTCTTGAGCACTACACAGTCTCAAAAGCTTGCACTGTATTTGACTCAGTAAAATCCTACTAAAACTCTCCTCACTGATCTATTTGGACACAAAGCAAGAATTTCCATCAGCAACACCCTGGCAACAAAAAAGTTTGGTGAGATTTAAGAGAGCCACTCACATGTCCCCACAAAAGACATGCAAGCTGGTGTTACTGCGAGCACACCATTACCTTGGTCACGTTTCTAGTGAGTCTTCCAACGTGCACTTTGGTTGGTCTGGGGGAGGGGCTCCGTCTCTTCCGCTCCTTTTCATCTCTCTTGGGTGGCTTGGACCTGATTTTGACAACAGATGTTTACAGTTTTCAGGGAACATGCAAGACCAAACCAAGAAGCCAGTGATTATCACGTAATTAGAAAGTATCATTTTTCCTAGGAGGACATCTTTTTCTTAGGAAGTTACAGGTTAGGAAGTGGTGGGGTGGTGGTGAGCATGTTTCACTTTGAAACACCTCAGGACTTGCATTTGCCTGGTCTGTTTTTGCTTTAGAACTTTCTGGAATTTGAGAGCCTTTTTTCCCCTCTGAGTTTTCAACTTTAGTGCACAAAAGTTAGCAAACATTTCTATAAAGTTGTTGGCCATAGTTAAAGAAAGAATTTCCTAGTTGTTAAAACAGAAAACACTCTTTGCCTCAATTAAATTTAAGAGGCATTAATTAAAGAGGCAAAATGAGGACAAGACTTCAGTCCATAGACTTCATCAGCCTTCAGCACCTTACCTACAGAAATACCTAAAGGAAAAACTGTTCGGACACGAACATACTGATTCTCACCCTTCCAGGAAAGCACTTCCTTTGCTTTCTCTTCCATCTTATTTGTTTTATACATAAGAATACACATATCCACATGCATACATATATACATCATTTTCAGCCCTGACTTTTCTGTTAGCCTTGACTGTAATTTACAGGAACCAGAAAACTTTACTCTCATCTAGAGCCCATACAGTCCCACACTACTGGGGAAATATTGATTAAAATCACCTCTACAAATAGAATACTTAAAGTCACTCTTTCAAATCAGGTTTTTAATCTCTCTTCCTAAAGGGCATGTGTTTTGTAAGCAAAAGGAGCACAGCCATTCCAACAAAATTCAGATCCCTAAGTTACAGAGAAAGCAAATGATCCTCAGAAAACAATCTATTCTGATCAGCCTCCTGTATTGTACCTGGAAATGGATCTGCCACCTGGTAATTCGTAGAAGGCAAACAGAACTCACTTGGAGCGGGAGCGTCTCCTGTTGTCATGTCTCCGTCGCGAAGGACTTGGAGATCCAGAGGAGCTGCTGGAACTGGAACTGCGAGAGGTGCTGGAGCTCCCAGAGCGGCTTGAGGCAGAAGAGGAGCTAGACCCACTGCTAGAACCAGTGCTGGAACTGGACCCTGAACTGGAAGTTGAGCTGGAACGGGATCTGTTGGGGGCAGGGAATAAAAATGAGTGAAGTACTCAGAAAAAAAAAAAAAAGGTTGAAAAAACTTCTGACAATTATGGAGGCAGAAACTGAGAGCTCAACACAACTGATGCTCCATAGCTCACTAGACAGCTAAAGGAAATTCACACCTGAAACAACAAACCCCCTTACCTTAGCCAAAACTGCACTGTGACTCAGTGTAAGCTTTCAACAAGTCCATGACACAGGGATTGAAAAGGACCAGAAACCAAGCTGGTAGAACTCAGAAAACACTTTAATTTGTTACTCCCTGTGGAATAACTACCTGGTACTGCTACTCCCGCTGGAAGCGCTGCGCCTCTTGCGCGTCTTGTCTCGCCCACGATCTTTTTCACCCGATTCCTTAGTGCCTGATTTATCCTTGGACCGATCCTTGGACTTCTCTTCAGACCTATCCTTGCGTTTGGTTGGTGAGGGTGCCCTTCAAGAACAAGTTGCAGAAGACATTCTTTAAGATGGAAAACCAGAAACAACAACAAAAAGACACACACAAAGAACAGAAAACACCACAAAACATTGAATTTCAAATGTAACTCAAGATCAGCAGAACTGCAGAGTTAAAGCATTTGGCCAGTTTGGACTCTTTAGGAAAAGGAAAATGCTGAAACTCCAGAGGAGCTCTGAGGAAGACAGCTACAGGATATAGAAATTCTCACATACAGAAATTCACGCTGAAAGAGGTAAGTTACCAATTCCTCACCCTCACTGGGAGAGCCCTAGCACCCTCTAACATCCCCAGTTTTGTTAAGCCTAAAAAATTTGGACAGAATGATTACCTAGTGTTGGATTTTTTATTATTTTCTTTGAGTCCTAGCAAACTCTTCTTTTTCAATCCTGATAACTCCATTTCCCCTTCGGAGGCGTCCAAAGCAGCACCGAATGGGCCTCACTTATCTCAAATCTCACTTCTAACTCCTCGATTCTGAGAACCGATCCCTAATCGAGTGCAATAAACTCCAAAGAACAGCCTAGTGACAAGATAAAAGGGTTTAGAAACAAGAAATTAACAGATAGGCATAAAACAAGAAGCCTGCTTTGCAGCAACGGCAGCACACTGGGCATCAACCGACTTGCAAATTACACACAGCCGTTACACGGCTGGTAATGGCCAGCTGCTGTGCTGGCTCACGCTGGCACCGCGTACCTCACGTCAAAGGCTGCATCCACATATAGAGCCACCATCATTTTGACATTCATAGAAATACAAAGGGTGTTAATTATCCAACCAAAAAAAAATGGCAGAGGCCAGCCGTTTTCTCATGCCTCTTGCCAACAGCCTTCTCTCCAGAGGAGCAAGCACTGGTTTCCTCCAAAACCAACTTGTCCCATACAGCATGTTATCTGTCATCAACAAAGGGTTACTGAGAACCAACCCCCCACTGAATTATGGCTGCCTTCTGCCTCAACAACTGTTTTCAAAGCTCTGCCAGCCTTGGGAAGACCAGATTAAAGGGCCCAGTTTGCTGCACTGCTGCAACAGCAGATCCCACTTTTAACTTCTCAGTAGAAAGTCTAAACTGGATTCTGACCTCATCTAGCCCAGCTCAGTTCCCTCTTTACTCGAGATCCAAAAGGAGACCTTTTTAACACTGAATTCCAGATGTTTCACATGAGAAGGTTGCATCCATCAAATCATATTCTGTGATGTCTAAACACACTGTTGCATTTTGACTATTTCACATGGACTGTTTAACACCCACATTACAAAGCTGCCTCCAACATATATATTTTAACAAACACTAGAAGAGCGTGGTAGGTTTGGCTGGTGTAACACTCGTTATCTGCCTATGAATGACATGCTCAGGAAATGGCAGAGTAGGCACAAGCATGTCTGAAAGGGCACTGATTATTCACAGTGCTGCAAGATGTTGTAAACATCTCTATATTCAAATGCATCACAGGTAAATTAGTTAACAAGAAAAAAAAACAAACCAACCCTCTCCAGCTTACTGCATCCAACATCTTTATTGTTTCTTGTGTCAGATCCTGGTAAGTAATTACTTTGTTCTCTCAATTGCAGTTAAATTTATCTTCAGGAAGACATCACTTTTGAACAGCTCTCCTGATTTTCAGCTTCATGGTTCTCTCTAATGCAACTACTCCAAAAATGAAACAAACCGTTCCAAATCCAGTTCTCTACAGATCCAGAAGCTGAGAAACACCACAGCCTTTCCACATGGAGAACAGGAAACCCACAGCATAAATGTGACACTGGCAGAGCTTGCTGTGAGGGGACATGTCTTCTCTAACAGCAGTGGTGTTAAGGCAGTCCATGGACTGTTCCATGGCTGCTGCAAAGGTGACTAAGAAAAGCAAGCCTGTGTTATGTCATTCAGTTCTATGGCATTTCTAACCACCTCCATGCCTCTAGAGCAGAGTAAAAGGGCTGCAGCTCACAAACTGAATGCTTCTGCCTGAGACCCAGCTGACTCACTCTGAAGAACGGGAAAGTTTCTGGACTCACAAGACTTAAAACACTTGACATTTTCTGTTCTAACCTTTCTTCTCCTAAATATACCATAGTCAGCTTTGTGTTATCTCTTCCTACATATCAACTCCTCTTGCATCTGTAGACTATCACAGTCACGATGCTACCAACTCAGCCATGCAAACTATCTGTTACCTTCTCATAGCTGCCTCTGGTTTTACCCCTACTGGAAGGAGTGAAGAGGGAGAACCCAGATGAAGACCAGCACATGCTTTGCTGTTGTTGTCCTGGTTTGGGTTAGAACAGAACTAATTATGTTCAGTGATTTTACTTTTTAGCTGAAGCTCCTCTAAGAAACTGCACTTTCTGAAACTAGCAGCATGCTTTCACAGACACTGCCAGCTTCTAGCAGTGATAAGGCCTAATGTTTAGATTTACTAGCAGGGATTGGTATGCAGAGCAAGGTCACTGCCAAATCTTGTGTCTCCTGTTGGGGAGTGCAGGGTAAAGGCTGCACCTTCAGGGAGGAGCAGACAGGGCAGGTGACCCTAAACTGCCCAACTAAAGTATTCCACCCCATATACGTCATATTCGATATATAAGCTGGGGGTCAGTCCCCCCTTGCTAGATCTTTCCTTGGGAGAGTTTTCCTTGTTAGGTTTTTTTTCCCTTGCTGGAGTTTTTCCGTTGCTAGATTTCTCTTGGGGGATTCTGATTCTTGATTCCCTTGTGAGATTCCCTTTCCTGATTCCCAGATTGCTGGATTGTTCTCCTGTGCTTCGGTGATCCCTAAGTTCCTGCATCCAGTACCAGGATCCAGCCCCTGAGCCGGACTCATCTGCTGCTGAGGCCTACTGCCACAGTATCAGTGGTGATGTAGGTGGTCAAAGGGGGGGTTGGGTTTGGTATTGGGTTCTGCACATATTTGTATATATTCCATTTAACATTATTGTTATTATTAAAGTAGTTTTAGTTTTATTTTCCAATCCACAAGTCTCTCTGTCTCTCTCTTATCCCCTTTCCCTTCCCATGGGGGAAGGCGACGAGGGGCAAGGGGGAAGCGTCTGTCATTGGGTTGGTGGTCGGCCCAGCCTCGACCCTCGACAGTTGTCAAGCCTACTGCTGGACTAGAACGTAACACTTCAATGCTCCCACACTTAACAGCTCCTACTCCAGCACCACTCTTCAGGATAGGCACCAAACCACACAAATTAGCTACACAAATGTCCACACATTTAGCAAGCTTCCATATGGAACATGCAGCATTTAAACAGCCTCCAAACTAACTAGTGTTTCTCTCCATCAAAACACCTGTGCCTTTCTCAAGAATACTACTTGCCTAGCTGAGTTCAGCTGGAAACGTCACCCTAAGAGAAACTGCCTTTGGGCACCTTCCACGTGCATGGGTTCAGACTGGAAGACGTGGAAAGCATAAAATCATGTTCTCCACACAACAACGTACAACTCATTTCTAAGGAAGAGGCTCCTTTCCTGGAACCAAACAACTCTCAGTCCCCAACGAGTCAATGTTTTTAGAATGCCCACCCCAAACTGGAAAGTCTAAGAGCAATCTACAACGGCCAAACATTCATTTCACACACACACCTCTGCTTTAGAGAGCTGATTTGCCGCTCTTAGAGAGCTGTAATTCTGCAGCCAAGGAAGCAAATTCAGCTCTCCCTCGGACTTCCTGCACGACTACAGACAAGTCCTTTAATGGCAGTTTGCTTCAGATCCTCATTTGCAAAATAGGTAAAAGATTTCCTCGCACGAGGAGAGGGTTCAATGCTCGGCAGTTCTCTGCAAAGTTACAGCCACTCGCCCAAGCTAACTACAACGAGCAGGGCTGGAGGAGCGCAGGTGCAGCCAGCTCCGCGTCCCGGTTCGCACGCCATGGGGTACGTTACGGCGCTGGGCGGACCGAGGGCTTGTCGCTGCTGACCGCACCGTACGTGTTGCCATACTACGAGCGAAGCCAAGGCGCTGGCTAAGGAACAGGGAGAGAAAAGCAGAGACCAAGCACAGAGTCGGTTCAGAGGAGCGCCCCCATCCCGGGGCCCGCCACTTCCGCCNCGCCCGCCGATGGCGTCACGCGCAAGGCAGAGGAGGGGAGGAAGGAGCAGCGGGGCGGGGCCGGGATTAAAGGGGCAGGAAGGGAAGGGGCGGTTGGGGGTGGATGAGGAGGGAAGAAGGTCAGCAGGCGCAGAGCAGGAGGAGGGAGAGAGGCAAACAAGAAAGCAGAAAGAAGGAAATCAATTGCTCATCAAGGAGCTCCAGTGCTAATCGGCTGCGGCCATGACAGTCAAAGAACACTGACTGGCAGGACATCCTCTGCAATTGGAAAAGTCCAATCTCGTTTATTAGAGCATCCCATGTTCCCTCAGGCTAGAGGGATGTCTGACCCGTGCAGCCCCATGGAACAGAGCAATTAGTCCTGTTTGAACTGGGTTTGCTTGTCATATTTTTGCANCGTCCCGACCGCAGGGAGCGCCGAGATCCCCGGACACGGCTTCCCACCAGGCCCCGGCCCGGCACCACCCGGCCCCTCCCCGGCCCGGCCTTCCTCCCCGCCCCCGGACTCGGTAGGCCGCGGCGCTCAAGTCCCATCCCCGACCCTCGCCCCGCCATCTCCTTCTCGGCGGCTCCGGCGCGCTCCCCTCGGCACCCCACGCAGCGGCGGGG